>JAGFNQ010000929.1:0-42765 GCA_024364735.1 Boesenbergia rotunda
TTAGTCGTGCATTAGAGTCAAGAAGTAGATGAAGTAACGATCCGTCTAAGGCAGAGAAGGCGGGTCGCTACAGATTCTTTAAAAATAACAATCTTCTAATTGAAGGGAGATTTCCTATTCCCCTAATATTCCACACAAGACCTGTCATTATAATAATGAGGAATTAACAGCCCTTTGAACTTGATACTTACTTCTGGTAACCCTTTGGGGTATATCAGGAGGAACTTTTTTGTTTAGGGAAGCCTTTAAAGAGGAAGGAAGGGACGAAGTTCTCTGTAATTGCCCTACCTCCTCATGATCTGATAAATCATCTTCCACCATAATTTTAGCGATTTCCATAGAGTCATTATTCATTTGAAGAGATGCTTCTAACCGGAGGCTTTGATCCAGATCATTCACTGTCATAATATCAGCTAAAATTTCTATATCATTCTCGGCTGTATGCCTCTTCTCTAATCTTGGTAAATGAGCATCTGACGACTCCATAGACGAAATAGCTGATTTAATTAAATCTACAGAAATAGGAATTTCGACTGAGCTTGGAGCCAATGGCACAAACTGCACATTCTGATCTGGGACCTGATCAGGAATTCCAGTACAAATTTGTTCTTCTGTGATTACACTTTTATCTGCCTTTCTGGTATCCATAACATATAGAATCCTGTTTTTATCCTCCTCTGTCTTTTCTTTCAATTCTTGGGACTCCTTCAGTGAACCTTCTTCTTCCATTTCATAAGCAGCCAAGGTTTGAAATTTATTGTCGTTAATAAAGTGGATATCTGATTTATCTTTTTGTATCCAAATTTGTTTTCCATCACCAGCTTTAAATCCTTTCTGTATGTGATTAACAGTGTCTTCCATCTCCCTTCTAGTCTCCCTTTCCAGCTGCTCTTCTGAAGAAATATCAGCCTTCGCATTCTTTTTCCAGGCTGAAAAATTCTGACCTCCTATAACATAACATTCCTCTGCCGAATGTCCCAAATGAGAGCAAGCTACACAATATTTTGGGGACTTCTCGAATAAAACTTTCTGCAATCTCTTTTCATCGCCTATCCCAATCCAAAATTCATTCACTCTAGGTTTAAGCAAATCAATTTCAACACATATTCTTGCCATGTATAACCTTGAGCCATCAGCCGTTGGTTCATCTATCTTTATGGGTTTACCCACTATACGAGCTGCAGAAAATAGGCTCTTTTTGTTGAACATATGTATAGGAAAGTCAGGGAATTGAATCCATACCGGGGCAATTGAAGATTCAGTGTCATAAGAAAAGTTCGGAGCCCATTTGAAGATGCGTAAAGGAACGCCACCAATATACCAGACTCCCCTAGCCCAGATTCTCGCCATATCAGAATTAGATGTCAAATGTAGAAAGATATGTCCCGACCGCAGAACTCTGATGTTGTAAGGGCTAGATGACCCTAGATTCTAAAAGGCAAGCAGAATTACAGAAAAGATTGGTCGTTTACCTGAGAATTTTCCGATTAAAGCATATTTATAAGGTTCTGCCATCGATAAAACTTCTTCTGGAGTATAGAATATCCCCGGCTTATCATTGTAGATCATCGTCTCTTTGAAATCTTCTCCGACCTCGTCGAAAGTTTTTTTGGATGATCTTGGTGAAGAAGGTCTCAACGCCGCCGCGTAAGATATTGGATTTTCCACCAATGCTCCTTGTTGGTTCATCGGTTTCTCAGAAAGAGGCACTGCGTTTGATAGTGGAGGAAAAGCTGATGGATCCGGCGCCAGTTGCTTACTGACGCCGGCGGCCATCGCCTCTGCGGGAGAGAAGCCGCGCGTGAAAAATAATCGCCTATGAATCGCCTTCAATTCGCCCTGTAGCGAACCGAACCGCCCGTCTCTGTTATGTATCATGACTTGTATGTTTAGGTTATGTGCTATGTTTAATCATGAATGTTTTAAACCTTATTCCATGAACCTAGGTAGTATGTATCATGTCCATATGAATCCTACCCATGCATGCTTTATGATAGATACCATGATCAGGTATGCTATGTAATATGTATCATGTATGAAAAGATCTATGTATGTTTACCCTATGTATCATGATCATGCATGCTTTATGAATTAAGATGCTAACTATGTATGTATGTCATATTTTACGAATGAAGATGATGAATGAAAATGATGTTCATGGCTCTAAGTCACAATGATGTATGCATGACATACCTTATGAATGAAGATGATAAATGATGATGATGTTCATGCCTTTAAGGCATAATGATGTTAAGTATGAATAATGAAATGATAAGTATGTTTATGTCATGCTAAGGGATGGGTACCTTAAGAACGCCTCGATTCTGTACTACAGTAGCTGTCCATGATTTTTGGAACTACCCTAGCTGTTCCTATTCTTATGTCATGTTTCATGAAACAAAATTATATTTATGCTATGTATGTTCTATGAATGATGAAGCATGTGAAGTATTTTATTTTTAAGAATGGACTTGTACCGGACCGAAGTAAGGGTCCAAGGGATAGGCACCTTAAGAACGCCTCGGTTCTGGACTACCGAAGCTGTCCACGGTTCTGGGACTACCGTAGCTGTCCAATAGGGATGGGCACCTTAAGAACGCCTCGGTTTTTGGAACTACCGTAGCTGTTCCTACCCTAGTAGGTCGAGACTAGCTACCTCGTATTTACTTAGGGATGCGCGCATGTGATGTATGAATGTGGTACAAGCCGGGGACCCCCATGATGTTATGATTATGTTTAAGTATTTGTAATTATGGTTTTTAAATTAAGCATCCTTATGATATATGCATTTGACTTATGCATCCATACATGTTATGCATTACGTCATGATAAATATGTTTATGTTTATGTTCATGTTAAGAATGATGCCATGATAAGTATGTTTATGCTTATGTTCATGTTAAGAATGATGCCATGATAAGTATGTTTATGCTTATGTTCATGTTAAGAATGATGCTATGATAAGTATGTTTATGTTTATGTTCATGTTAAGAATGATGCCATGATAAGTATGTTTATGCTTATGTTCATGTTAAGAATGATGCCATGATAGGTATGTTTATACTTATGTTCATGTCAAGAATTATGCCATGATAAGTATGGTTTAAGCATTATGTTTATGTTTATGTGACGTATGGATTTTCGTGAGTAGGAAAGGGTCTTACTAAGCCTATGTGCTTATAGTCTTATTTTTCTAATACCGCAGATCAAGCAAGAGGTTACTAAGGGAAGCAGCAGGAGGGGCAAGGGCATGTGTGTGGCAGTGACATGGCAAAGGATTCTTCTATTTACACTTATCGCATGTCTTGTGTTTGAAATGCCTCCTTTGGTTCTATACTATACTTATGATAGTTATGCCTAAGAAATAACTTACTACCTATAATGCTTATGAATAAGTTACTTGCTACTTATGGTGCTTATGGATAAGTTATGGAATGTTTATATTATGATGCTATGTATGCCGGTAATATGCTAAGTTACAATGTCACCATGTTCATGAATGATATTTAGGCATATATATATGATTCATGTAGTAGTTGCATGGTTAAACGCATGTGTATAAGAAAAAAATTTACTCCGCTGCATTAAAATATTCATATGCGTACATGTATGTTAGCGTAACGACGTTTTCTCGCCACACCATAAGGTGTGGGAAAAAGGCGGGCGTTACAGTCTGGGATGCACACGCCTGACCAAGTACCCAAAACCCTAATACCTCACGGTGCAACCGATGCCCGAGGTACTTAGGCTTGGTCTGGGATGCACACGCCCGACCAAGTACCCAAAACCCTAATAGCTCGCTGTGCAGCCGATGCTCGGGGTACTTAGGCTTGGTTTGGGATGCACACGCCCGACCAAGTACCCAAAACCCTAATACCTCACGGTGCAGCTGATACCTAGGGTACTTAGGCTTGGTCTGGGATACACACGCCCGACCAATTACCCAAAACCCTAATACCTCATGGTGCAGCTGATGCTCGGGGGTACTTAGGCTTGGTCTGGGATGCACACGCTCGACCAAGTACCCAAAATCCTAATACCTCGTGATGCAGCGGATGCCCGGGGTACTTAGGCTTAGTCTGGGATGCACACGCCCGACCATGTACCCAAAACCCTAATATCTCACGGTGCAGCCGATGCTCGGGGTACTTAGGCTTGGTCTGGGATGCACACGCCCGACCAAGTACCCAAAATCCTAATACCTCGCGGTGCAGCCGATGCCCGGGGTACTTAGTCTTGGTCTAGGATGTACACACTCGACCAAGTATCCAAAATCCTAATACCTCCCGGTGCAGTCGATGCCCGGGGTACTTAAGCTTGGTCTGGGATGCACACGCCCGACCAAGTACCCAAAATCCTAATACCTCGCGGTGCAACCGATGGCCGGGGTACTTAGGCTTGGTCTGGGATGCACACGCCAGACCAAGTACCCAAAACCCTAATAACTCGCTGTGCAGCTTATGCCCGGGGAACTTAGGCTTGGTCGGGGTTACTACAAACTCCCCACCAAGGACACAAACCAGGATGCATCATGATCTCCCGAGCGCCCAAGACGGGTAGGCGCTGCGGAAGCAATATACCCGATCAAAGGAAGACCAGCGAAACATTCAAAAGAATAAGCCAGGCATACACATACACGGGGTAACAAAAATATTGCTTTATTTATGTGAAAAATAAATGGAGATCAACATCTCAAAGAATTATCAAGATACAATTGGAATATGTTGTGAGAGAAAGCGCTCTTCTACTTAGGCCTTTCTCCTCTGTAGCATCATTCCTGCAGGGTCGCTAGGCTCGGAAGCCACCTCCCAAATGTGTGGTGCGCAGGAGTCCGTCGACGGGGTCCTTGAATCTTTTTACCACCTTCTGGGTACTCCATCCGAGTAGTCAGTGATAGAGAAGGGTGCCTGGGGTAACACATGGGTGGCATGCCCCCATCTAGAGACCCAGGCCACTTCTTCCCGCAAAGATAAGTTTGATACAACATTCAGAAGGATGAGGAGGGGGAACAGCAACGGCAATTTCTCTCCGGGTCACGTAAAGACGCAAAGAAGAATTGCCTTGACAGGAGAAAGCTGTCACGCCCCGAGACCCAGGAGCCGCTGTGCCAATAGAAAATCGGACAGCACCTCCCCTGTCCGGCGGACAATTTACACAAACACACAGATAAATATATATCACAACCACGCAGTTAAATGGCCTCAGGCCTCAAATCCATGCAGAATAACAGGTATATAACTATAACCGTTGTAAAACCAAAATACGAACTCACCTGAGCTGCCAGGGGGCAGGAACAAAGCCAAAACCCCACGAAGTCCAACATAGGACTCAAAAGTACAATACCATCGAATAAAACATGAATACATGTTCGAAACCTGGCAACGGAAGCAAAATGTATACTACAAGGTCCATAACCAAAACAACGTAAAGTAAAACCAAGCAGAGCTCCTCTGAAGCTGGGGACTGGCTGCTAGGGATCTCCTGGCAGGCATCAACCTGAAATAAAATGTATGGAAACGGGGTGAGTCCATAGCTCAGCGAATACCCAACAGATATGCATAGAAAGTTATACTACAATAAGAGTTTCCGCTAATACAGTCTCATATCAACAGTAGGGAAAGACTGGAACTGAAAATACTGGATAGATACATACCAGAATCCATCTAACCTGAAAAGAGGGTAATAAGTACCAAGGGAATATCAAAAGACATATAATCTCAGATAACAAGTCTCCAGAATATGCATGTCAAATAAGTGCAGCAATCAAGTGCAGCAAACAATGCACGGTGCAAAATATGCACATGGTGCAATGCCATGGTCACCCCCTAACTCCAGTCAAGCCACCGAGACAGGCGATACTGTGTCGGCCGAGTGGGTAGAGCTGTGACACTGTACGCACCCTGCTATCACTGCTCCTGAGTGACCGAGTGGACAGGATGCTGGCGGGGGACCGCCCCCCTACCTCATGTATTTATGAGGGAGCGTCGCTCTCATCTCCTCTGGTCTATGGAAAGAGAAGGGATCTCCGCCTGCTACCACGCTCCGAAACCACTACCCCTGAGCGGTCGAGCGGTGTGACGCCCGCCCTTATATCTACTCTCGGGGCGGGGTCACGTACTAACATCCGTATAAAATTTTTTCTTCTTAAAGTACTAATAACAAAGTACTAAGCATGCTTGTTCAAAACTAACCTATAACATGATAGGTTCAACTCATAATATAATCAAGTATATGAGTAATCCAAGTGTAACATTCATTACTAAAGAAATGTTAACATAAGCATAATATTGTAGATATGAAGATCTTTATTTCCCGAGCCACCACCCCACACATCTTCAGCCCACCTGCCTCTTCCTCTAGTTTGAGTGTCCATTACCTTTATCTGCAGCATAAGACAACACATAAACTAGTAAGCACAAATGCTTAGTAAGGATCCTGTCCTACTCGCAAAATCCATACGAAAGCATACAACATGTACACATAACAAGACATAAGCATGAGTTCATCATAGCATACTAAACATTAAAGTTTCTAAGCATGCAGCATAAAGTATGGAATGCATATACATAAGGATGCTTAACTTTTAAAATCATACTTTTAAATACTTAAACATTATCATATCATCATTGGGGGTCCCCGGCTTGTACCACATACATACATTATAAGCGCGCATCCCTAAGTAGATACGAGGTAGCGAGCCCCGACCTACTAGGGTAAGGACAGCTACGGTAGTCCCAGAACCGAGGCGTTCTTAAGGTGCCCATCCCTGTTGCACAGCTACGGTAGTGCCAGAACCGTGGACAGCATAGTCGGTAGTCCAGAACCGGGGCGTTCTTAAGGTGCCCATCCCTTGGACCCATACTTCGGTCCGGTACAAGCTCATTCATAAAGTAAAATAGCATACATGGATTTTATCATATCATAAGCATAGCACATTCTTGTTTCTTACTAGGTCCGTTCATAGTCCGTCGACCTAGGAGTTGCATAGCCCATTCTTATCATATCATAAGCATATCATCATAACCTATCACATCATTGTCATATCATGAGCATGGCATGCCTCTTATCTTATCATAAAGAGTGCTCTTAGTCCCGACTTACAGGGAAGCATCTCTTAGGCATTTCATCATACATAAGCCATGCATAACATAAGGGTGCCCCATGGGCTATAAGACATGCTCATACATGCATCATAATTCAACCACTTAACATACTTTAGATCTGACAAGATTTGGTCACATAGATTATTCTCATATCATAGGCAGTGGTAGCATGCTAACAATTAAGATTTCAATCAGACATCTCATTTAAACCCTCATGCATAAACATATCATAGCATGCAAACAGTTAAGGTTCCAAATCAACCATTCCATTTAACACCACATGCATACACATATAATCATCCCAAACATAAGCATATCTCCTAGGGTACATCTTATACAATCATCACATATATACACATATGATCTTACTAAACACAATCATAATCTCATAGGGTAAGTTGTCCTTCACAACCTCATATTTCATGCCTTGGCCAAATGTTACATGCTAAGGAATCCAATCAAACATTTCCTTTCAATATCACATGCATATACATCTCATATCATTTTACATAAGCATATCACATAAAATAATTTAACCTTCACAAACCCTAAGGTTTCATGCCTTGGCCGAATGGTGTAGGGTAGGGTAGGCTAGGTTTTTGACATCCAATCTTCACACAAATATTTATTCAAACACCTTACCTACACTACTAAACATGGACACATCATAGGATAGCAAACAACCCAAAAACCCTAGCCTATTCCCTCTTAGCCGAAACTTGTAGGGTGGATAACCCTACTTTTTCTTATCACAACATAATGGGGAACAACATATATCATACCCTAAGTTTCTAGGGGTCTCCTCATGCAACAAGAAGTAACCAAGACCTCCTTCTTGGGGGTGGCCGAATGGTGCACAAGGGAAGAAGGTTCCCTTTTTCAAAAACAACAACAAGAAGAACATACAAATCACACAATAACGATTACACTGCAGGCGAGGGGATACTTACATCCTTTCGCTTGAGATTCTACTTCTTTAAGTCCCTTAGGGTACCCTTGGTTGAAGGAGAAGTGAAGGTTCCTCTTACTCTTTCTTCTCTAGACTCCTTGGCCCTAATAGAGGGCAAGAGCCTTCTTCCTTCCAATCCCCTAGGGTTAGAACCCTAGGGAGCACTTTTCAAAAAATGGAAAAGAGGAGAGGAGAAGAAGGAATTTCGGTGGGGAAGAGAAAAGGAAGAAGAAGAGGAAGTTACTCACACCTCTTCCCTCTCTTATTTATACTTTTCTCATGAAAAGACATGTCTCTTCCCTATTACCCGCTTAACAAGCATGTTTCTTATTCTCTCAATAAGAAACAATGCTTGGTGTAGTGGTTAAGACATGGAGAGTGCAACTAGGAGGTTCAAGGTTCAATCCTTGCTTCCTCCCTTCTACCTCTTCTTTTTATCACAATTTGCACTAATCCATATCAAAGCCCTTTAAGCCAAGCCTATCATGAAATTTCATAATATTAATAATATTTCATGAATTCATATTATTTCATAATACTAATAATATTTTATAAATTCATATTATTTCATAATACTAATAACATTTCATGATATTCATAATATTTCATAATATTAATAATATTTCATGAATTCATATCATTTCATAATATTAATAATATTTCATGAATTCATATTATTTCATAATATTCCATAAATATTATTTCATAATATTTTTATTATTTCATATTCATGAATCCATAATATTTCATGATAATAATTCATGAATTCCATAATATTTTATATTCATGAATCCATAATATTTCATGATAATATTTCATAATTCCATAATATTTCATATTCATGAATCCATAATATTTCATGATAATATTTCATAATCTTCTATAATAATATTTCATGAATTTCATGATATTTCATAACATTCTATATGGGAAATCAAGCATAGATTCCCTATAAATTTTCCTGAATTCATAACATTATTTACATAATATTTTTCATGAATCCAAAATATTATTCACATAATATTTCATAATGAATTCACAATATTATTCACATAATATTTCATAATGAATTCACAATATTATTCATGGTGAAATTTTGGGGTGTTACAATCCTACACATCTTATAAAAAGTTCGTCCCGAACTTTAAACAATCCCCAGGTACTCAAATCGTAAAAATTGGGGTGTTACAAGCGGAGCAGTACAGAGCAAATGCACACACCTAACGGTATCCACTAACCCATGAGTGGCCGTGTGTGCATATCATGTACCGAAAGACGTTAGGCTCAACCACAAGGGAGTCGCTGATCGCCGGCATGCAACAATGCAAGGATGGTGTATGATAGATACACATACCTCCCTCCCAAGTCCTCAGTATACTAGGTCTCAGTCTGAAATCCTATAACAGGAAATACAGGTAACCTACAAGGTATACTGGCCGAAAACTACAGATCCCTCAAGGTCAAAGGTAGGAGATACATCACGATCTCTAAGCATACATATAGATATGACACTACCTGATACTGTATGGAACTAACAGCATAATAACTCAGGGATAACCACAGGTATCCAGGACAGGCATAATAAACAGCGATAGCCAACAAGTATCCAGAACAGGCATAATAACCAGGGATAGATAACAAGTATCCAGAACAGGCATAATAAACAGGGATAGCGTATGATCTTACTGCTATCTATAACAGTCTATGCATAATAAGATGACAATATCATAAAGATAAGTCAAAGGGTACCCGCCTCCAAGAGTGGAAATCCATATCACACGCGATAGAACCACCCGCCAATAATAATCCAATCAAGCTCATGTATCAACGATATATTTAATTAGCTATTACAGACAAGTAGTAACTAGCTAATTAAATCTCTAATCCGTATTAGGGTTTAACCCAATTGTCCCCTTTCATTTAATTACGTCTAATTAACGGAAAGGTTTCTAATTACTCCTCGTAATTAAAATTAGGTCCAAACCTCAATTTGATTCCACCACACTTAGATTATTAGGGTTAAGTTTCATATTCAGCCCCAAACTCACCACATGGTTCAATCTAAGATCAACCACAAGACCTATCACTGATCAAATACTGTACCTACAATACAAGTAATCCAAACCAGAGCAAAACTACTCCCTACACCACATCCAAAACCATAGCACAAATAGACTACATCTAGCTTCCTAATTTAAAATAGGATTAAGGCCAAAACTCAATCCAATTCTTACCTAAGCCAATCCACCCACCACGGCAGAAGCCCTCACTCACACAGTGAGGTGGCTCGTAACAACTTTGCTGAAACCCAACCTCCACACCAACCAAAACCTACTGCACAGAAGCAGAACTAACCTCAAAACAATCCACCCCACGGAAAGGTATTCCAAATCTAAACACTAACACCATGAACCAATAACTATAGATCTTACCTGATCGCTGGGCGAAGCACAACCAACCACAGCAATCCGAGAAAGCTTGAAGCCTCCCAACCTCTGTAATAGAAGCAGAGTTGAGGAAGAAGCACCACTCCCGCTGTGATTTCCCCCTCTGACTGGTTAAATCCAACGATCCCAGCAGAGAGCCAATTACCCACTCCAAACCTTGAAGAATCCAGAAAGAAAAGCTACAAATGGAAATGGATTTAAGGTTGGCACGAACCCTCAAGCTCGGGGTGATCCAAAATGTGAAGGTCTTACCTTTTCCGTTGCAACCCGTCGAGGATTGGAGGACCATCAGAAGTATTCGGTGTGATCCCTTGGCATTGATGCGAGCACAGGGAGGGGATCGGGTGTGGCCGTGGCTAGGGCACACGCAAAGGAGAGGAAAAAGAAGAAGTCGCGAGGTGGGTTGCGGCTAGGGCTCACGCTGGCGAAGAACACGGGAAAGGAGAGGGGAGGTCGGGCGTGCGTTGGCTTCGAGAAAAGGGAATCCTCGGCCTTGAGCTCGCCTGCTTCGCATTGATGGAAAAGATCGTCGGCGATCGTGAGGGGCGCAGCTAGGGTTCGCCGGAGAGATGGAAGCCGAAGGAGGTGTCGTTGGCTCTCGATCGGGTGTGGAGGCGGCTCGCGTGAGGTGAGGGTGTTCGGCCGGGGCTAGGTCAAGGGATATAGGTTGGCATTTTTGCATTTTAGTCCATCCTATTTTCGTCTAATTGCAAAATCACCCCTAGGCTTAAGGTTATATACGTTATAGCCCTTGTAATTATTAGTTTTATTACATTTTGATCCCTACATTTGTGTCCAAGGACTCGGAAGCCCCGGAACCTATCCGGTAATTCTCCGAAAATTTCCGAAACCTATCAAAAGTGTCGGATTTAACATCCTCCCCCACTAATAAAAATTTGGTCCCTAAATTTCGTCATTGGATACTGTATCCATCAACAACTAATACTAACAACATTTACCATATAAGTGCGGACGGCCATTAACCCTACAATTCCAGGTAAGATAACAATCTACCGAAACCAGTGGTCTCCCACATCCACTGGTTATTGACCAAATCTCTACAACTAGTAGTGCATCCCTACTCTCGCTAGGCCTCAGCCAAAGGTATCTGTGACGGCCACAAAAATGGAACACTACTCATAACTATCACTATTTAACTGGAAATGCATGAATGACACATCATACCGCGAAAAGTCGCTCCCTCGGTCCGTAGTGCCTCCTCTCTGGTGGCAGCATATACTCGTCCCGTCTCCGGCGGTGGAGGTGGTACTGCCGGATACTGATGTGGCTGTGGTGGTGGCAAAGGCTGAGGTACAGGTGCTCCAACCGCAGTCTGAGGCTAATACGGTGCAGTCTGATAAATCGGGTAATGCTGGTGGCATGTACTGCTGCGAGGGTGCTGAAACAAAACTCTGAGGTGTCGCTGGGGTACTGATGTACTCATCTCCCGGCATACAATAAACCACAGCTGGAGTGGCTGTCTGGGGTGGACGGAAAGAATGCTGAGTCCTCCGTCCTCCTCGCTGAGGTCCTGTCGGTGCGACATGACCACTCTGTGCAGTATACCCACTCTGATCCGTGCCTCTAGTCGCCTCGTGTTGTGCCTTCAGCGCACAGTCTTGACTCATGTGCCTTGGGAGCTTGCAGTAGTAGCAAATAGGATGCTCCAGCGGACAATCCACTCTACTATGCTGTCGAGAACCACACTGTACGCAGTGCGATCTATCAGTCGACTGCTCCTGACTCTGCTGATAAGATTGGTTGTACCCTCCTATAGTACGTCTAGACCTCTGAGGCCGCAATGATGTCTCAGAAGTGCTCTGAGCTGCCTGACTTTGACTGCCCCGCTTCTGTCCCGAGGTCTGCTGTGGCTGAGTCTGAGAAGAACCCTGAGCTGACTCTTTTCCCTTTTTCTTCTCCGCGTTCACCTCCTGCTGGGTCATCTCAATCAAAAGGGCTCTCTCCAAAGCCTCACAGTAAGATGCAGTACTAAATCCGGCAAGCTTGAGTCTGATATACGCAGCTAGTCCTCGAGTAAAGTGGATCATCTGTGATCTATCCTCGATAACCAGCTCGGGGCAGAATTCAGCCAACCGGTCGAATTCTGTGCTATACTCCATAACCGTGCGAGTCCCCTGCTGCAGAGTCAGGAACTCCTGTCGCTGAGTCATCTGATAGGCTATCGGAACGTAGTGACTCTCGAATGCCTCTCTGAAGACGGCCCATGTGAGATGCTGCTCTCCAATGATTGTGCGCCGCGAGGCCCACCAAGTAACTGCCTCGCCTCGTAAATGGTATGCAGCTAGCGCCGCCTTCTCCCACTCGGAGCAAGCCATGTAATCAAATGTACCCTCCAAAGTCTCCAACCAGGCACGGGCAGCCCTAGGATCAGTTCCTCTGTGGAATAATGTGAATCGGCCTTTCACCGACTCTGCAAGTGCGGGTATCCGTGCTCGGGCTCTGGCACACTCTGCCGGAGTAGTAGGGGCTACCAGCGGAGCTGCATAGGGTGCTATGCCAAAAACAGTAGATGGAACTGTGAAAAATCCCGGAACAGGGGCCACTGGTGGGACCGGATACGCTGCTGGAGCTGGAATAGCTGAGGGTGCCACCGGAACTCCCATGAAAGGTACTGAAGGGTAAATAACCGGAGGCACCGCCGGAGGTGTAGGTACTGCTGGGGGTACCGTAGAAACTCCTGAAAAAGGTACAGATGAAGGCACCGAAGGATAGACAACTGTGGGCACCACTGGTGGTGTAGGTACTACTGGGTACGCAGTGGGTGGTGCCGACGGCGGTACGGTCGGGTACGGAACTGCAAGCACCGCTCCAGGTGTAGCAACCGGTATCGACGATGGTTCCGCTGAATATGCAGTAGCAGGCACCGGTGCGGGTACTGAGGGAATCAATGGTGTGGTAGTCGCGGGTGGTACGGTCGGAACCGCTGACAGCAGTGGAGATGGGGGCCTCGGAACAACCGGAGGAGTCTGTCCCTGACTGACTGGTCCCGTCTCCGTCGGTCTCTCGGGTGACCTGGTCACCGGAGACCCAATAGTAGACTTACGTGGCCGTCCTCGACCACGTCCCGGTGCGGGGGCACGTCCGCGCCTAGTCATACCTGTTACAATATTAACCATTGGTTACTAAGGATATACGTCACTAACCTTATCAAATTATACATTTGTCGCCCGGAGATGTCCCGTCGCCGCCAAGTCCCATGGTCCACATCACACCGTGAAACGACTCCGAAAATCCGAAATGTACTCGGGTAGACTCATCTAACCCGAGCTCCGACACCTACCGAGTAGGCATCAGATTTAACTCCGACAAATCACGAACCGATGGTATCCCACATCCTGGGCTTGATACCAAAAATAAATTGGTATCAGATAAACACCGAAAAATCTGAAACCACGTAGGCATCGAAACCTACGCTCTGATACCAAAATAAATTGTCACGCCCCGAGATCCAGGAGCCGCTGTGCCAATAGAAAATCGGACAGCACCTCCCCTGTCCGACGGACAATTTACACAAACACACAGATAAATATATATCACAACCACGCAGTTAAATGGCCTCAGGCCTCAAATCCATGCAGAATAACAGGTATATAACTATAACCGTTGTAAAACCAAAATACGAACTCACCTGAGCTGCCAGGGGGCAGGAACAAAGCCAAAACCCCACGAAGTCCAACATAGGACTCAAAAGTACAATACCATCGAATAAAACATGAATACATGTTCGAAACCTGGCAACGGAAGCAAAATGTATACTACAAGGTCCATAACCAAAACAACGTAAAGTAAAACCAAGCAGAGCTCCTCTGAAGCTGGGGACTGGCTGCTAGGGATCTCCTGGCAGGCATCAACCTGAAATAAAATGTATGGCAACGGGGTGAGTCCATAGCTCAGCGAATACCCAACAGATATGCATAAAAAGTTATACTACAATAAGAGTTTCCGCTAATACAGTCTCATATCAACAGTAGGGAAAGACTGGAACTGAAAATACTGGATAGATACATACCAGAATCCATCTAACCTGAAAAGAGGGTAATAAGTACCAAGGGAATATCAAAAGACATATAATCTCAGATAACAAGTCTCCAGAATATGCATGTCAAATAAGTGCAGCAATCAAGTGCAGCAAACAATGCACGGTGCAAAATATGCACATGGTGCAATGCCATGGTCACCCCCTAACTCCAGTCAAGCCACCGAGATAGACGATACTGTGTCGGCCGAGTGGGTAGAGCTGTGACACTGTACGCACCCTGCTATCACTGATCCTGAGTGACCGAGTGGACAGGATGCTGGCGGGGGACCACCCCCCTACCTCATGTATTTATGAGGGAGCGTCGCTCTCATCTCCTCTGGTCTATGGAAAGAGAAGGGATCTCCGCCTGCTACCACGCTCCGAAACCACTACCCCTGAGCGGTCGAGCGGAGCAGTACAGAGCAAATGCACACACCTAACGGTATCCACTAACCCATGAGTGGCCGTGTGTGCATATCATGTACCGGAAGACGATAGGCTCAACCACAAGGGAGTCGCTGATCGCCGGCATGCAACAATGCAAGGATGGTGTATGATATATACACATACCTCCCTCCCAAGTCCTCAGTATACTAGGTCTCAGTCTGAAATCCTATAACAGGAAATACAAGTAACCTACAAGGTATACTGGCCGAAAACTACAGATCCCTCAAGGTCAAAGGTAGGAGATACATCACGATCTCTAAGCATACATATAGATATGACACTACCTGATACTGTATGGAACTAATAGCATAATAACTCAGGGATAACCACAGGTATCCAGGACAGGCATAATAAACAGGGATAGCCAACAAGTATCCAGAACAGACATAATAAACAGGGATAGCATATAATCTTACTGCTATCTATAACAGTCTATGCATAATAAGATGACAATATCATAAAGATAAGTCAAAGGGTACCCGCCTCCAAGAGTGGAAATCCATATCACACGCGATAGAACCACCCGCCAATAATAATCCAATCAAGCTTCTGTATCAACGATATATTTAATTAGCTATTACAGACAAGTAGTAACTAGCTAATTAAATCTCTAATCCGTATTAGGGTTTAACCCAATTGTCCCCTTTCATTTAATTACGTCTAATTAACGGAAAGGTTTCTAATTACTCCTCGTAATTAAAATTAGGTCCAAACCTCAATTTGATTCCACCACACTTAGATTATTAGGGTTAAGTTTCATATTCAGCCCCAAACTCACCACATGGTTCAATCTAAGATCAACCACAAGACCTATCACTGATCAAATACTGTACCTACAATACAAGTAATCCAAACCAGAGCAAAACTACTCCCTACACCACATCCAAAACCATAGCACAAATAGACTACATCTAGCTTCCTAATTTAAAATAGGATTAAGGCCAAAACTCAATCCAATTCTTACCTAAGCCAATCCACCCACCACGGCAGAAGCCCTCACTCACACAGTGAGGTGGCTCGTAACAACTTTGCTGAAACCCAACCTCCACACCAACCAAAACCTACTGCACAGAAGCAGAACTAACCTCAAAACAATCCACCCCACGGAAAGGTATTCCAAATCTAAACACTAACACCATGAACCAATAACTATAGATCTTACCTGATCGCTGGGCGAAGCACAACCAACCACAGCAATCCGAGAAAGCTTGAAGCCTCCCAACCTCTGTAATGGAAGCAGAGTTGAGGAAGAAGCACCACTCCCGCTGTGATTTCCCCCTCTGACTGGTTAAATCCAGCGATCCCAACAGAGAGCCAATTACCCACTCCAAACCTTGAAGAATCCAGAAAGAAAAGCTACAAATGGAAATGGATTTAAGGTTGGCACGAACCCTCAAGCTCGGGGTGATCCAAAATGTGAAGGTCTTACCTTTTCCGTTGCAACCCGTCGAGGATTGGAGGACCATCAGAAGTATTCGGTGTGATCCCTTGGCATTGATGCGAGCACAGGGAGGGGATCGGGTGTGGCCGTGGCTAGGGCACACGCAAAGGAGAGGAAAAAGAAGAAGTCGCGAGGTGGGTTGCGGCTAGGGCTCACGCTGGCGAAGAACACGGGAAAGGAGAGGGGAGGTCGGGCGTGCGTTGGCTTCGAGAAAAGGGAATCCTCGGCCTTGAGCTCGCCTGCTTCGCATTGATGGAAAAGATCGTCGGCGATCGTGAGGGGCGTAGCTAGGGTTCGCCGGAGAGATGGAAGCCGAAGGAGGTGTCGTTGGCTCTCGATCGGGAGTGGAGGCGGCTCGCGTGAGGTGAGGGTGTTCGGCCGGGGCTAGGTCAAGGGATATAGGTTGGCATTTTTGCATTTTAGTCCATCCTATTTTCGTCTAATTGCAAAATCACCCCTAGGCTTAAGGTTATATACGTTATAGCCCTTGTAATTATTAGTTTTATTACATTTTGATCCCTACATTTGTGTCCAAGGACTCGGAAGCCCCGGAACCTATCCGGTAATTCTCCGAAAATTTCCGGAACCTATCAAAAGTGTCGGATTTAACAAAAGCAGCAACTGCAATTTCTCTCCGGATACAAGAACAACGAAAAGAAGAAAGAGAAAGAGAGAAAGACGTAGTTGCAGTCCCTCCCCTCTTGGTGACGGTGTATCCCACAAACACCATCCTATGCCCAAAACATGGGAAAAACAAGGATGGGGAAGAGGATGGCATTTGCCAGCGCACAGCCACAGGCCGACTAGGGGGAGGTCATCAGCAGGATGAAGTCATCTCCTCCATGCCCCCTGGAGGTCCATGTAAGGTCATTTCTGGACTCCTCAGATAACCCGAGAGTCCCACATCCTCTAGGAACTTCAGCGAGACCCTGGACATCATCTCCACCATGCTCCCTGGTGAGGGTAGTGATACAAAAGCCTCTACCTCTGTCAGGCCCCTCAGCCAAGAACACTACTGCGTCTCCGATATCAAGCATCAACAAGGGAGAAGGGAAGAACACTGGGACAACAGCAGACGGAAGGGATGGATGAAGGAGATGGTGTACCCCTCTCCCCCTATTTATATTGACCACTGCCTCTCTGTGCAGTTAATGCAGGAATGACGCGAGAACAGCAACAGACGCCAAAGTGTCGCTTCGGCCAACGCGCCCATGCTGCTCCTAGGAACCCGCTACCCTTTGTGAGCTTATTCAATAAGATCGCGGATGATGTGGAGACGACGGTTTGGGAGCCACCCGCAGTTGCCAAGAGGGGCACCGAAAATGACCAGAGGAGGATTTAACGCCTCCTTGTTGGCCTCCTCCCACCTGATGAGCCGGACCATCACCTTGGCGAACATGACTTCCTCTGCAATAGCCAGACAAAAAGAACATTAGTCAGAACTAACGGGCATTGAAGAAAAAGATGAACATACCCAGGGTGGGGCTAATTCGCGTCACTTTAGGGTTGAGGCCCGCCCGGTACATGAGCTCTTCACTCTGCACCAGCCCCGGGCCACTGAATTTCATGCCGGAGAGTACCTTCCTAGCATGCTGGTGTTGATGCAGTCTGACCCTGATTGTTGTTTTGGTGTTGACACCGATTTTAGTTTAGGTTGATGAGATGATTGGGTTTAAGTCCTGGTCGTGGACTAGGTCCTAGCCTGGAGGGCTAGGTTGATAAAACCCTGGCTTGGAAGGCCAGGTCCTAGCTTGGAGGGCTAGGTTGGATGAAACCCTGGCTTGGAGGGTCAGGTCCTAGCTTGCAGTGCTAGGTTGGATGAAATCCTAACTTGGAGGGTTAGGTGTGTGAAAAGTCCTAGCTTGGAGGGCTAGGTGTGGAAAAGTCCTAACCTTGAGGGTTAGGTGTGTGAAAGTCCTAGCTTGGAGGGCTAGGTGTGGAAAAGTCCTAACCTGGAGGGTTAGGTGTGAAAAGTCCTAGCTTGGAGGGCTAGGTGGATGAAATCCTAACTTGGAGTGTTAGGTGTGGAAATGTCCTAGCCTGGAGGGCTAGGTGTGGAAATTCCTAACTCGGAGGGTTAGGTGATTGGAAATCCCGGTGAGTGAAGTCGGGTCCTGGTGAGTGAAGCCAGGTTGACTGAAGTCCTGGTGAGTGAAGCTGGGCACGGAGTCTTGGTCTGAGGGACTCAGCACGAGTCAGGGGAGGCTGGGAGCCAGTTCTCTTGACTTAGAGTGGGTTTGGCCTAGCCTGGATCGGTCTGGTGACCGATCAGGGAAGTTGGCACGAAGTTCCCTCGTGGATCGGTCTGGTGACCGATCCAGCGATGTCTGATCGATCTGGTGACCAATCAGGGAACATACGGTGACTTTGGCAAACCTACTAATTGGCTCCTGATCGGTCTGGTGACCGATCAGGGAGCATACAGTGAGTTTGGAAAACTTTCTGCGCGGCTCCTGATCGGTCTGGTGACCGATCAGGGTCACTATTCAGATCGTTCTGGTGAACAATCAAATGTCGCGAGTTCCTCACTATGACCGATCAGGATGGAGCCTGATCGGTCAGAGCATGTCCTGATCGATCTGGTGACCGATCAGGAGGTTTGGACTGCGAAGCTGAGAAATCACCCTGCAAAGGGGTGGATCGGTCTGGTGACCAATCCACGACTTGGGATCGATCCCGGAGAAGTCACGATTTCTGATTACGTGTTGGGGACCGATCAGGATGGAGCCTGATCGGTCTGAACCCAGCCTGATCGGTCTGGTGACCGATCAGGAGTCACTCTGATCGGTCCGGTGACCGATCAGTAGCTGGCAGCTTTAATTCAAAAACGTTGTCAGAGCTCTGATTGCGTCTGTTTCACTGCTGATTTGCTACTGATCTTTGCTCCTAACTTTTGATTGTTGATACTCCATTGATTTGATGAGCTAATGAGCTACTAAGTGTGCAGGTTACTCAGGTTTACTTCAAGGGAGTCAAACTGAGGCTTTTGCTGCGACAAATTGGGCAGTTTTCCATCTCAGGTTGCAACGGACGCTGGTGACGACTGGCAGCTGACAGGGGCTCGGCCGAGGAGAGGTCACGGTAGCTGGGTTGTCTTAGATGAGCAGCTGGGAGCTGCAGAGGAGCGTCTGTGGCAGTGCAGGTTAAGAGATGAGATGAGAAGTGGTGAAGGAGCAGTTCTCCACCATCGAAAGCTTGGCTCCATCACTTGTGCGATGACTCTGATATGTTGATCCATTGTTTTTGAGCAAGCAACCTGCTGTTACTTGAGCACTTGGGAAGAAGAAACAAGAAGCTTGGCGAGTCCATCAGCAAGAAGACACGAAGAAGGGACTTCTTGCGTGAGATCTGTGCTGAGTGGAGCTCGGTGAGGAATTTGCTTGTGTTCTTGAGGTTCTAAGTGCCCAGTAAGATTTCTTCTTGTGTTTCCTGTACTTAATACTTCATTCATCTTGAAACGCTGTGGAGAGGTTACTCCACCGAGAAGAAGGTTGCTTTCTATCCGGATTTTTCAGGGCTTGATCTGCCGACGATCAAGGGATCGCCCACCTTAAGGGCACGCCAAGGAGTAGGGGCAAGTTATCCCCGAACCTTGTAAATCCTCTTTGTTAGCGTTTGTAGTTTGTCATTTCAACAGTTATACTTTGTTCTTGCTTCCGCTGTGCTACTAACCCTAACTGCAGAGAAGTGTAAAAGAGAAAGCGATTTTTGTGTCTGGCTACATTCACCCCCCCCCCTCCTAGCCATCCAAGTTCCAACAAGTGGTATCAGAGCTTGGGGCTCTGTACAAGCAGCTTAACATCTGAGAATCAACAACAATGGCGTTGAGAGAAGCTTTTAGTACCACTCGACCTCCCTTCTTCGATGGATCAGATTTTCTATATTGGAGATCGAAGATGGAGTACTATCTCAAGATGGACATCAACACTTGGTTCGCTGTGAAGGAGGGTTTCCCCTCCAAAGGATGATGAAGGAAAAGAATTGGAATCTTGGCGTTGGACGGCTGAGCAAACCCGGAAAAGTGAAGCCGACGCGAAGGCGGTGGTGACTTTGCAATGTGGCATGAACAAAGATCAACTCATCAAGGTTGGTCCCTTTACAAGTGCAAAGGATTTGTGGAATAAACTCATTGAACTCCATGAGGGTACCCGAGATTCAAGAATTTCCAAGAGGGATTTGTTCCTCAACCAACTACCAAATCTCTCCATGAAGGAGAGTGAGACGGTGAGTGAACTTCATAGCCGGTTTAAGGAAGTCCTCAACGGTCTTCATTCTATTGATGAAAAGGTCGAGAACCGCGACCTTGTAAGGTATGTGTTAAAAGTTTTCCCAAGGAATGCTTTGTGGTCATCCATGGTGGATGCCTACAAAGTTTCTAAGGATTTATCAATTGTAAAGTTAGATGATTTATTTTGTGAAATGGAGCTATATAAGATGGCTTACAAAGGCTCCAAGGAGAAGGGAATTGCCTTAGTTGCAGGGGAAAGGACCAACAAGAAGAAAAAGGAGAAGGAGAAGGAGAAGGAAGTCCCTTTATCTTCATCCTCATCCGAATACGAGTCCGAATCCGAGGAGGATGGCAGTGGGTCTTCTTCCTCCGAGATGACAAATTTTGTTAGACGGATGATGAGAAAGAGTTGGCGCTTCAAGGGTAAAGGTAACCCTAGTGAAGTTAAGATTGATAAGTCTAATATTACGTGTTATGAATGTAGTAAGAAAGGGCACTTCAAGAGTGAATGCCCAAAGCTAAAGAAGAAGAAGGAGAAATCCAAAAGGAAGGAAGATAAATCCAAGAAGAAGAAGAAGGCTTTGAAGGCCACTTGGGATGAATCCTCCTCTAGGTCATCCGAAGAGGAGAAGAATGAGAAGAGTACACGGCATGTGGCACTCATGACTCTTGAAGATCAAGAAAGCAGTGATGAATCGAGTGACTCCTCAAACGTGGCTTCATCATCTTCGGATGATGAAGAGGTAATCACTCCCGAACTAGATAAATGCTATAGAACAATTGCATGCTTAACCGATTTGTTGAAGAAGTTAAAAAATAAGGTTAAGTCTTTGAAAATTGAAGTTGAACAGTTAACATCCTCTAAGGATGAGGATGTTGATGATTTGCATATTGAGATGTTAGAGGATGAAAACAAATCTTTGAAGAGTGAAGTTGAGAGACTCAAGAGTGTTCTTGTGTAACGACCCGGAAAATTTTCTCAATATTTTCTTTAAAATATTGATCATGTCTAGATAGTTTCCGAGGAACCTAGGGATACTAGTATGAACTTTAGACTAGTAACCCATGATTTCCCCATTTAAATAGAAAAGCTAAGTACTAATGGACCTTATATGAGCTTTTCTAGTACCATGGTTATAGGTGGATTCTAGGTAGAATTTAGTATAAATATAAATGGGATTTTAATTAGGAATATTAGCAAGATTATGGGTGGGTCTTAAGGGAATTTTCAAAAATAATAAAAATAAAAAATAAAAAAAATAAAGTGCATGCACTAAGGATTGAACCTTGGACCTATGGTACCACCATGCATGTACTAACCAATTCACCTAGCAAGGGAGTGCTAGTAGAGAATTAAGAGGATTTTGGTTAAGGCGTAGGGAAGTGAAGAGTCATCAAGAGAAGAGATACCATGACCCTTCACTTGCCCTCCTTCATGTGGTGTAAAAGAATAGATGAGAGAGGAGGAATGGAAGTTACTCTTTTCTTTTCTTCTTCCACCAAGTCCATTCTTCTTCCTCCTCCTTCCTTCTCCTAGCCGAAACCCACCAAGACCCTTCTCCCTTGGAAAAGCTTCACAAGGGGACTTTATCTTGAAGATCCAAGACTTTCTACAAGGCTACAAGGGCTAAGGAGAGGTCTAAGGTCAAGGAGTCTTCTTTTGGCTTCTCTATTCAAGGTGATAATCAAAGACAAACCAAGGTATAATTGTTCTTTGATGCCTATCAAGATTTAGACTTTTGTTTAAGATTTAAGTTGAGAAAACCATGAAGTAGAGCCTTTAGGGTTTCAGCCAAGGTGGATGTTTGGGCTTAGGGATGATGTAAACTCTCTTTTATGCACCTAAATGTTTTATTATGATAAGTAAGGCATAGATTATGGTTTAGGGAAAGTTTGTGGCACCCTAAAGTTCCCTAAGGTTTCGGCCCATGTCAACATGTCATGGATTGGATGAGGTCTAACCTTTCAAGCATGTTTATTATGTTTTCCTATGATTTAATGGATCTTAATGGTGAATGATAGGAATTTTCCATGTTCTTGTGACCCTCTAGGGTTTCGGCCAAGGTCCCAATGTAGGGCTAGGACTTAGGGTTAACTCCAATTATGGGGTTTAATGGCTCCCTATGGTCTTGTATGTAATGTATGAGTGTTCTTTTACTCATGGAACCCTTCTTATTGATTGAATGATGGAGCTTCATGCCATGAAACTTTTGGCCAACTCCAAGGTTTAGGGTTTGGATTGGGTTAAGGTCTCAAGGATACTTGGTTATAGGTTGCTATGATGTATGTACAGGTTAAGCATGTTGTAAGAATTTCTATGTTACCTAAAACCCTAGCTTCATGTATGATGTGTTATGGCTTTGTATGTTAGGTCAGGTGCTACATTTATGCATGAATGTTTAGACCATGTGCTATGAACCTAGGGAATATGTATCATGTATGAAAAGATCTATACATGTTTACCTATGTACCATGATCATGCATGCTTTATGAATTAAGATGCTAATTATGTATGTATGTCATGCTTTATGAATGATATGTATGTATGCCATGCTTTATGAATGATATGTATGTATGTCATGCTTTATGAATGATATGTATGTGAGCCATGCCTTATGAATGATATGTACGTATGCCATGTCTAAGAATGAAGATGATGAATGAAAATGATGATCATGGCTCTAAGACAAAATGATGTATGCATGACATACCTTATGAATGAAGATGATGAATGATGATGAATGTTTATGCCTTTAAGGCATCATGATGCTAAGTATGAATAATGAAATGTTAAGTATGTTTATGTCATGCTAAGGGATGGGCACCTTAAGAACGCCTCGGTTCTAGACTACCGTAGCTGTCCACGGTTCTGGAACTACCGCAGCTGTTCCTATTCTTATGTCAAGTTTCATGAAACAAGATTATGTTTATGTTAAGAATGTTCTATGAATGATGAAGCATGTGAAGTATTTTATTTTTATGAATGGGCTTGTACCGGACCGAAGTAAGGGTCCAAGGGATGGGCACCTTAAGAACGCCCCGGTTCTGGACTACCGAAGCTATCCACGGTTCTGGGACTACCGAAGCTGTCCAACAGGGATGGGCACCTTAAGAACGCCTCGGTTCTAGGACTACCGTAGCTGTCCTTACCCTAGTATGTCGAGATTAGCTACCTCGTATTTACTTAGGGATGCGCGCATATGATGTATGTATGTGGTACAAGCCGGGGACCCCTATGATGTTATGATTATGTTCAAGTATTTATAACTATGGTTTTCAAATTAAGCATCCTTATAATATATGCATTTGACTCATGCATTCATTCATGTTATGCATTATGTCATGAAAAGTATGTTTAAGTTTATGATTTATGTTAAGAATCATACCATGATAAGTATGCTTAAGCTTATGTTTATGATAAGAATGAAGCCATGAAAAGTATGCTTATGATTATGATTCATGTTAAGAATGATACCATGATAAGTATGCTTAAGCTTATGTTTATGTTAAGAATGAAGTCATGAAAAGTATGCTTATGTTTATGATTCATGTTAAGAATAATACCATGATAAGTATGCTTAAGCTTATGTTTATGTTAAGAATGATACTATGATAAATATGTTTATGTTTATACTCATGTTGAAAAATGATGTCATGATAAGTATGTTTATGCAAATGTTCATGTTAAGAATTATGCCATGATAAGTAAGTTTATGTTTATGGTGATGTCAAGAATTATGTCATGATAGGTATGTGTTAAGTTTATGCTTTATGTTCGGAATTATGCAATGTCAACTGTTTCATGTTTATGAATATGTGACGTATGGATTTTCGTGAGTAGGAAAGGGTCTTACTAAGACTAAGTGCTTATAGCCTTATTTTTCTTATACCGCAGATCAAGCAAGAGGTTACTAAGGGAAGCAGTAGGAGGGGCAAGAGCATGTGTGTGTGTGGCGGTGACATGGCAAAAGATTCTTTTATTTACACATATCGCATGTCTTGGGTTTTGAAATGCCTCCTTAGATTCTATGCTATGCTTATAATGGTTATGCCTAATGAATGACTTAAGACTCATGATGTTTATGGATAAGTTACTTGCTACTTATGATGATTATGAATAAGTTATGGGATGGTTATATCATGATGCTGTGCATGTCGTTAATATGCTAAGTCCAATGACACCAGGTTCATGAATGATAATTTAGGCATGTATAGATGATTCATGTAGTAGTTGCATGATTAAAAGCATGTGTAGAAGAAAAAAAATTGTTCTGCTGCATTAAGATGTTTTATATGTACATGTATGTTCAGCGTAACACCGCTTTCTCACCACACCATAAGGTGTGGGAAAAAGGCGGGCGTTACATCTTGAGAAATTCTCAACTAGCTCAAAGACTCTAGACATGATCCTAAATGCCCAAAGGGCAGTCTACAATAGGGCCGGTATTGGTTACCGACACAAAGAACCATCATTTGTGTCTTTAATGTCTAGGACTGATGTTAGACAATCTAAGACACCTAGGGCTCAAAGGAAAGTAGTCAAGGCATGGGTGCCTAAGTCTTTCTTAGTAGGTGCTTTAGGTCCCAAAGTTTGGGTACCTAAATCTTCTATTTTTCGAATTGTGTAGGTTGTGATTGAGGGGGAGCATCTATCAACTTGGTTAATGTAGCGACCCGCCTTCTCTGCCTTAGACGGCCCGCTACTTCTTCTACTTCTTGACTCTAATGCACGACTAAAAATGCGGAAATCTTTTTTTTCTTTTTAATCTATCTGAGAATGATATTCTAACTTAAATAGTCATGCATGATACCGTGTCACACTTTCTTTCTCAAAAACTCGTAAGAACATACTTATTGAAACTTGCCTCGCTCAACTCAGCTTGCGGATATCAGTCGACTGGTACTGTACCAGTCGACTGGTACGCCTGAAATTTGAATATTCAGATTCGAAACTTAGTTTCAAAACTCCACCAAACACATACTTTTGAGCCATACAAAGTCATGACACCATTTCTATACTCTATCCTAGTTTTCTAACCAATTTAGCCAATCAAAACGAATTCATAAACTCGAAATTAGGACTTTTGCGAGATTTAGCAAGTTATGAAAAACTATTTAAACTTTAGGCTAGAGTTTGTACCAAACTTAACTTCTAACCATTGATACTCATCACACAAAATTCTGAAACATCCCTAAGGCATAATCAAATGAGAAAGCGACTTTTCTAAACATACTTAAGCAATAAAAACTTGATTCAAAGGGAAATTAATACTATCTTGGCACATGCATCTATTTCTCTAACAAAGTATCAATATTTCAAACTACTCACACTTCTACTCATCCAATGCAATCATAAGGATATGTATGCTAAATGAAATGACATGGAATCTTTACTCTAAGAAATTGAGCATGTAAAACTATCCAAAGCTTAGATGTTCGCTAAACTCCATAAAGCAAGAACTTGAAATTTGAATAAACTAAAACATTGTAATTCAAATAATTAAATTGTCTCCTCTCAAGGATCTCTCCAAAATCAGCCACCACACACACTTTACTCAGCACCGCCTCGTCGCCTTCCTTCAGAATTGCTTGCCTTTACCTTTATCTACAGTAAGAGGAAATGCAACTAGTAAGCAAAAAGCTTAGTAAGTACTATCTAGCTCACAAAATCTCGAAATGTGCAAACATGCTTCTTGAACAATATGAAATCACATGAGATACTTATATGCTTGAAAGAAACACTAAGAACATGTATAACTCAAAAACATGCATACTCAAGCATTTATAAATCTTAACTCACTTTTCTTGGCTTAACTTGAAACTTTAGCAATCCTTTAACTTAAAATCTTTCTTTAACTCTTTGAAAACTTTCTTAAACTTTAGAAAACTTTGCTAAAGCATATACTTGAAAATAATAATCACTTGGATCCACTGAAGACGTAAGTACCATCTCATGCGCATTCCCTAAAAGGTTGGGGTAGCGAGCCACCAATCCTAATAGAGCAGACCTTGGTCTACCAGGGCCAAGACCTTGGAATTGGACACCTGGATTTCTTTAACGACGCCCTTGGACGCCGGGTACTGGCCTTGGAAAATAAAATAGCTTTTCTTTCTTTTCTTTCTTATCTGTAAATGCCTTGGCATTTTCTCGAGCACCTTGCGTGCTAAAATCCCTAAGTCTTGACTTTTGGGGATTTCTTAAGGCCTTGGCCTTTTCTTTTCTTATCTTTATCTTCTCTTTTCTTTTCTCATAGCTTTTCTTGGACCCTAAACTCACATAGGGTACTTAATCAAACATATATAAGCATATAATGAACTAAGATAACATGCAAAAACTCAAACAAAAAGGAAATATCTCTTTTAAAAACTTTTAAGAGAAATTCTTGCGGAAAAACCGCCTCTTACTGCAGGTGAGCAGTACTTACATTGGTTTTCTTGAACTTACTACCGAAATTGAGATCCAGGGCTCGTGAGAAACGTGAGATCTCCACGAACCGTCCGCGCCTACGCGTTCTCCTCGTCGAGACGGACGAAACGCTCCGTCTCCTTGGTTCCCTCTTGGCCGGCGCCCCCTTGGAAGAGGAGAGGAAGTCTCGGCTTGGTGTTGGCGTGCGCACAAGAGAGGGGAAGAGGATTCCCGTGCGTGTGTCGCGCGGCTAGGGTGAGGAAGAGAGAAAACCAAAAAATCCAATTTCCTCTCTTAACTTATCTATTTATACTTATGGGGCGGATTGACCTAACCACAACTTATCTATTGGTTCGCTTATTCTCTATCAACAAAACGAACCAGCCCAGCTGGTCGCGGTCGCGCCTGGTCTCTTGGTGGTCGCGGGTTCGAACCCCCTGCTGCCCTTAAACGTTTTTCTTTTTTTAAAAATACTAAACGGACTCGAAAAATTCCATAAAAATATTCTTAAAATTCCTAAAAATATCTAGAATATTTCTAAACCATTTTTAAATAATTCTAAGGACTTTAAGAACTAAAAATGGGAATTTTGGGGCGTTACAGTTAATTGATAGTGGGTGCTCCAAACACATGACCGGTGATAGATCCTTATTCACCACCTTTCAAAGAAAAAGTAGAGGTAATGTTTCCTTTGGTAACAATGGTAGTCTTAAGGTCATAGGAATAGGAGACATTCAAATATCCGAATGTCTTAGAATTAAGAATGTCCTTCTAGTCAAGGGGATGACATTTAATCTCCTAAGTGTCAGTCAGTTGTGTGATGCGGGTTACACAATTGATTTCTAATCAAGTCAATATCTAGTTAGACAATATGACAACTTTGACACGGTACTAGTAGGAACAAGAGTAGATAACATGTATCGAGTTTCCATTAAAAGTGCTACTAATGCTTTTGTTAAGTGTCTCATGTCAAGAGAAGATGAGTCCACCCTTTGGCACCGGAGACTAGCACACGTGAACATGAAGAATATCCGGAAGTTAGCCAACAAGGGATTAGTTCGTGGCTTACCAACCATCAAGTATGAAAAGGACAAACTTTGTGATGCATGTCAAATGGGTAAGCAAACGAAATCTGCACATAAAGGTAAAAGCATTGTGAGTACTTCTACCGCATTAGATTTACTTCACATGGACTTGTTTGATTATAGCACTATTATATCCATGAATGGTAGTAGATATTATTTTGTTATCATTGATGATTTTACTAGATATACATGGACGTATTTTCTAAAATATAAGGATCAAACCTTAGATGTTTTTATTTCCTTTTGTAGAAGGGTTGAAAATGAGAAATCATAAACAATTAAAACAATAAGAAGTGATCATGGAGGCGAATTCCAAAATCAAAGATTTTTAGAGTTTTGTCAAGATAGAGGATATGGGCATAAGTTCTCCACTCCTAGAACACCACAACAAAATGGTGTTGTAGAGAGGAAGAACCGAGTCTTATAAGAGGTTGCACGAAGCATGCTTAATGAGTACTCCTTACCAGGGTACTTGTGGGTCGAAGCTGTAAGCAGCTTGCTACGTGCAAACCCGAGTCCTCATCCATAGATTCTTAGGAAAGACTCCCCATGAACTTTGGTTTGGAAAACCACCTACAGTTAAACATCTTAGGGTGTTTGGTTGTAAGGTGTTTATCCTAAACACCAAGGACCACCTTGGAAAGTTCACGGCAAAGGCTGATGAAGGGATACTGGTCGGGTATCCCTCGTTAGCAAAGTCTATCGAGCCTATAATAAGAAGTCTAGACTGGTTGAAGAGTCTTCCGATGTTGTTTTTGAAGAGATTCCAAAAGCAAATGATCAACCAGAAGATGTTGAAGGAGCTCAATTCGAACTCAGGCAACTGGGTTTGGATGAAAGTCCAAATGTTGTAGATGGTGGTGATAGTCTGACGACGGTGAGCCTAGACAACCAACCGATCAGCCGGATCCTGAGGCTGAGCTTGTGTCTAGTGACACCATTCAAGAAGCACCACCTACACCAAGGACAACTAGGTTAGCCTCTAGTCATCCCCAAGACCAAATTGTTAGAGACATCTATCATGGGGTTAAGACTAGATCATTCTTCTGGAATGAGGCTAATGAAGTTGTCCTAATTTCTGAAATTGAACCTAGAAAAATTGACGAAGCATTAAATGATCCCGATTGGATCATTGCCATGCAAGATGAACTAGGTCAATTCGAAAGAAATCAAGTATGGGACTTAGTCCCTAGACCGAAGAAGACCACCATTATTGGAACCAAATGGGTCTTCAAAAATAAGTTGAACCATAAGGGAGAAATCATAAGAAACAAGGCACGCTTAGTAGCCAAGAGCTACAGTCAAGTAGAAGGTCTTGATTATGATGAGACTTATGCCCCCGTGGCACGATTAGAGTCCATCCGATTGATGCTTGCATTTGCAGCACATCGTGATTTCAAACATTATCAAATGGATGTCAAATCGGCCTTTCTAAATGGTTTAATAAGAGAAGAGGTCTGTCGAACAACCTCCGGGGTTTGAGAGTACCGAATTCCCAAACCACGTGTTCAAGCTCAAAAAGGCACTTTATGGCCTTAAACAAGCACCTCGAGCTTGGTATGAGCGGTTGTCGACATTTCTCATTGAAAAGGGTTTTGTGAGAGGACAAATAGACCTTACACTATTTCTAAGGAGAGATGGTGATAATATATTTATAGCCCAAGTTTATGTCGATGACATAATTTGTGGCTCAAACAACAAGGGTTATTTAAATGAATTCATTGGACACATGGAGAGTGAATTTGAAATGAGTCTAGTGGGAGAGTTGACTTTCTTCCTTGGACTTGAAATCAAGCAAACCCGTGACGGAATCCATGTGCACCAATCGAAATACACACAAGAGATGCTCCAGAAATTTAACATGAGTGATTCGAAAGAGGTTACCACTCCCATGGCTACAAACACAAAATTAAACAAGGATGAGAGTGGTAAACCTGTTGACCTAACACAATATCGGAGCATGATAGGTAGTCTGTTATACCTCACAGCTAGTCGACCCGATATTCTTTTTGCTGTGAGTATGTGCGCTAGGTATCAAGTTTGTGCCAAGGAATCTCATTTAATTGCTGTCAAGAGAATTCTGAGATACCTTAAGGGCACAATTGGAGTCGGTCTATGGTACCCCCGTACCGAGTCGTTTGACCTAATTGGCTACACCGATTCCGACTATGCTGGGTGCAAGTTGGATCGGAAAAGCACAAGTGGGGGTTGCCAATTTTTAGGATCATCGTTAGTTAGTTGGTCAAGTCGGAAGCAGCATTGTGTTGCTCTCTCCACGACCGAGGTAGAATATATCGCCATGGGAGAGACTGTATCACAATTGTTGTGGATGATTGATACACTAGAGGACTATGGATTAAGCTACAACACTCACTAAGTTGACCAAGTATGGGGAAAACCAATGCATAACACATGTGTATTTGGCTCCATGATCATACTTGGGCATTCCAATCAAGGAAACTTGATTGGAGACCTTATATAGATACAAACTTGTTTGAAATTGATTGGATGTTTGTTGATTGAGTTTGACTCCACTTGGGTGGAGCAAAGTGATTTGTCAAAACCATAAGGACTTTTGATCCTTGTTCAGGGATCAATTATAGTCATGGGAACACTTCCAAGATCGATAAACTTTCATCAAATCTTATCAGAAATCGTTTGGGAGTCTGAAACTGAAATTTCAGATCGTATCAGGAAAATTCAGGGAGCTTGATTGGTCACCGGACCGATCAGGAGCATGTCTGATCGGTCCAAATGACCGATCCAACCGAATTGCGATACCCTCCTGCAATCTCTCTGTGTTGGCCTGGATCGGTCCACAGACCAATCTGGCCCCCTGTAGTGATCGGTCCACTGACCGATCAGGAGGCTCACAGAAATCCTCCCAAACCTACTGTTCGCTCCCTGATCGATCAGTCGATCAATCAGGAGCCTGCCTGATCGGTCACCCGACCGATCAGGACCAGGCCAGATCGATCAGGCCGGAGCCTGATCGGTCTGGGCGCTCCCAGATCGAACGGTGATCTGTTCGATCACATTAAATTGCGGTTGGTGGACCGATCCACCAACCTCTTAACTCTCTCTAAACCTTACTTCCAAAGCCCTAGCGCCAAAATCATCTTCTTCCTCTTGCGCGTGTGATCTCTTCCTGTGCGAGAGTCCTTCTTCCTTCTGCGCGTGGCTTCCGGCGATCTTCTCCCTGTTGTGCGTGGGGTTGTTTCTCTTCTGCGCGGCTGGGAGTTCCTCTGTTCTTTTTCGTGAAGCATCACTTGTGCGTGTGTGATTTTCTGCGCAACTCAACCGAGTGATTTCTCACAACCAACTCAACAATGGCACCTAAGTAAGACTTTCCTATTTTCACCCTGTTGATTACTTCCAATATCATAATATTTGGTGAACTAACCTTGATGGTTGTTTTTGGGGTTTTATTTTGGTGTGTGCCGTGTGTGTACCTTACCCATATGATCAAATCTTTCTGTCATTTGATTATTGATCAAATCTTACTCCATTGATTAAACCTAACTTCATTTGATTATTGTCTATTATGATTCATTTGATCAATGTCTTAAACTTTAAATATCTTTTTCTTGTGTCGTGATTTGATCCATTCAATTTGTTGCCATTCCATCCTTTAGAAAATCCACTAAGGGCAAGGAACCCGCTGACGGGTCCTCCAAGGGCAAAGGCCCTTCATCATCTGCCCCTTCTCGAAGGCCTCAGCCTTCGTCAAGTTCCTGGTTCCCTAACGCTGCTTGTGAGCAAGCATTCCAGTCCCGCACTTTCAAGTTGCATTCTTGCCGGTCAATTGATGGTCCCTTTCTGTTTGAGCATTGTCCCTCCATTATGGAGGTGATTACCTTCTACAACCTCAGCTTTCTGCTTTCCCTTGAGCGGACAATTAACTATGATCTCGTGTCCGAATTCTACAATAACTTACAACAAGGACCTCAAGGGGGATTCGATTTCACGACCCGAGTAGCCAAGAGAAATCTTGACTTCTCGTACGACATCTTGGCGGAGTATCTGGGCGGGTGTTGGTCGCCTAATTTTTATTCCATCTACCCAGAGCTTCCTGACCCCTTACTGCCTCCTTTTGCGGATGTTACCCCCGACACCATATATCAGCACTTCTTTGGCCATCCTCGACCAGCTGGTCTTGACGAGTTAGGGCCTGACTTTTCGACCTTTGCGGCCCTCCGTCTTTCCCCTATTGATTACATTTTTTTCAAGATAATCACCAACTGCATTTTACAGATAACCTCAAAACCCCTGACTGAGATCCGACCATATCATTGCTTGATGCTCTATGGCATGCATCGTCACATGGACTTTGACATTATGGAGAGCATTTTTCAGTCCATCATCTCCTATCACGAGCCTAGTCGTCGCACTGTGTATATGTCGTTCGGTCACGTCATTACTGACTGGCTTATGTCAGTAGGTGTTGACGTGACCAAGGGCAGGACAGTGCCTATGGTTAGACAGGATTGCCGGTTGGGCAAACGCGCGTTTGCCAAATCTGGTATTGTTGTTGGGCCGGACGATCAAAGTCTTATCTGGAAGGGCGTGCGAGGTCTTGGCGAGCTTCCTCGAGGCGCACACGTACATGTACGGTCAGCTCCGGCTGCACATCAGGAGGCGCCCGCCGCCGCTGCTGACTACGACTATGAGCCAGAGCTAGACCTGCGCTAGCAGATTTCAGAGCTTGATCGGACCATCCAGCATGATCTTCATTCGAGAGAGCTCTGGCGAGAGGAGGTCCAGGCTGGGTTTCAGACTTTCGACCGCAGACTGCTGGCAGTTGAGTCTGACGTCTCGGGGGTCCGCTCCAGGCAGGAGACATGGCATGAGGAGTGGCGCAGATGGGTAGCTGGTCATCCATACCAGCCTTCATTTATTGGAGATACGGCCTCCGGCAGTATTGCCCCGGGGTCCCTCATTCCTGATGACACGACTGATGACCCGATGGAGGGCGATGACCCCCCCACCGACGCTTGATTATGGATATGCTCTGCCTTTGCCTTTGACTTCATTTGACTATTTGTCTGTGTTGAGTTTCTGACTTTATGGTTGTATGCCTATAATTTGACTGTTTCTTGATGCGGTATTATGCATCTGACGTTATGATTTGCATGTATGACTTGTTATATTATGCTTATCGCTAGTTCATATGATTGTTCATATGATAGCTATCTTCATTTATGCCTTGCCATATTATGCTTATTGATAGCTATCTCCATTCATGCCTTGCTATATTATGCGTTGCTATGTCTATTGTTACTCCATGTTATATGATACATATGATTGTTTTGCCATGCTTTATATTTATCATATGTTTTCATATGTTTTCAAAATTAAATAAAATCTTATGTTGTTTTGGGAAACCCCTAGGATTGAGGGGGAGGTTTTATTTTTAAACTTAACGACCCCTCTAGATCCTTTTCGGTGTTTGACAAAGGGGGATAGTGTGGTTGGTTAAGTTTGGGATAATTATGAGTATGGGGAGGATCCTAATTCCCCTATGAGTGTGAGATTTACAATTATTGATTTCAAATCCCTAAACTTAAAATCGGGTTGTCAAACAACAAAAAGGGGGAGATTGTTGATGCAGTCTGACCCTGATTGTTATTTTGGTGTTGACATCGATTTTAGTTTAGGTTGATGAGATGATTGGGTTTAAGTCCTGATCGTTGACTAGGTCCTAGCCTGGAGGGCTAGGTTGATAAAACCCTGGCTTGGAAGGCCAGGTCCTAGCTTGGAGGGCTAGGTTGGATGAAACCCTGGCTTAGAGGGTCAGGTCCTAGCTTAGAGGGCTAGGTTGGATAAAATCCTAACTTGGAGGGTTAGGTGTGTGAAAAGTCCTAGCTTGGAGGGCTAGGTGTGGAAAAGTCCTAACCTTGAGGGTTAGGTGTGTGAAAAGTCCTAACTTGGAGGGCTAGGTGTGGAAAAGTCCTAACCTGGAGGGTTAGGTGTGAAAAGTCCTAGCTTGGAGGGCTAGGTGGATGAAATCCTAACTTGGAGGGTTAGATGTGGAAAAGTCCTAGCCTGGAGGGCTAGGTGTGGAAATTCCTAACTCGGAGGGTTAGGTGATTGAAAATCCCGGTGAGTGAAGCCGGGTCCTGGTGAGTGAAGCCAGGTTGACTGAAGTCCTGGTGAGTGAAGCTGGGCACGGAGTCTTAGTCCGAGGGACTGAGCATGAGTCAGGGGAGGCTGGGAGCTAGTTCTCTTGAATTAAAGTGGGTTTGGCCTAGCCTGGATCGGTCTGGTGACCGATCAGGGAACTTGCACTTTTCCTTTTATGAAGTTTTAGTGAAGAAGAGGTATTACCAGAGGAGATAAGTCGCAAACATAGAAAATACTTATTAAAAAATTATTGTTGTAGATATTTAAAAAATATTTATAGACAACATTTTTAAATCACTCATAGATAATGCTTTTTTAAAAGTGTTTTCTTTGACACAAAAAAAAATATCAATAGACAACGCTTATTTAAAAAAGTGTTGTCTTTAAGTAAGAAATAAAAAATATAGACAATGCTTTTCACTAAAAGCATTGTAAAAAGAAAAAAGACAGCATTTTCTTAAAAAATGTTCTTTTAAATGTTGTGGAATCCCAATTTTCTTGTAGTGTGTTGCCCGTGAATGCGGCCCTAGGACATTGACGGAACTCCAATAGAGGACTAGAGAAAGCGCATACAGCTGCTTCCAGCGTTCTGCGCTAAGAAGAGGGACAAGGAAAGAGTGAACCTATAAAGATTCTCCCAAAGTACACATCTTCGTCATTCGTCCGGGACATTGTGGATGATCCCACGCCCAAGAAATTCCATGGTCCCAAAATTGTTGATTACTATGGGAAAATAGATCCCAAAGATTATATTTGCAAGTTTGAGAACGCGACTCTGTTGCACCAATATACGGATGGTGTAAAGTGTCGGGTATTCTTGAACACGTTGTCGGGAGCAGCGCAGCGGTGGTCCTAGAGGTTGCCACAAAATTCTATGAACTCCTTCTTAGAGTTTAAGATTGTCTTCTTGCACCACTTCACCAATAGTCGACGTTATCAGAAGAAGACACTTTATCTCTTTGCCTTGAAACAGAAAAGCAAGGAGCCGCTAAAGGACTACATCCAGCGGTTCAATCTGGTAGCACAGGATGTGCCATGTGCCACTTCGGAGATTCTCGTCAGCGCCTTTACGCATGAACTTGCTAAAGGAAATTTCTTCTGGTCCCTCGTGAAGAAGCCATCGACTAGCTTTAATGATATATTGGGGCGGTCGGGCAAGCACGTTAATGTGGAAGAAGTGCAACACGCCCGCCGAAAGAATTCGGCAAGGGTACCTCTCCAAATCTTGATACGATCCGAGAGAAAGGAGTCACCTGCTTGTGCATGAGCGAAGGATTCTCGCTCAGGCAAAAGTCACTGGGACCATAGAAAGAAGCTAGTGGAAATAGTAGACACTAAAGGACCCACACCGCCAGAGAAGTACTGCGACTTTCATGGCAGTAATACGCATTCCACAGAGGAGTGTTACACTTTGAAGAGGAGGAGAACTAAGGACGTCAGTGCCAAGCCATGCAAGAAGTGGAGCAACTTTGGGTATCGACGAAGATCCCCTCGCCGAAGCCAATCTCCTAGGCGATGACAATCGAGGGAAGAGGAACCCAGGAGGGGGGCTCGATCGCTTTCTGAAGAGAGATCCAAGGAGACCTCTCCCCACCAATCTGCTTCTCCGAAGCGAGACCCGGGGAAGGGCAAGACTCCTGTCAGGGGACCTCCGTTGGGTGACATCGAAATGATCTCGGTGTTGGGGCAATCGGCCCTGAGATGATCTGGAGGATCATGATATTTTGATGTGTGGGCAATATGGTTAAGTTAAGATTTGTGTTGTTCTCATATGTGTACATGAGTGTGCAGGTGTACAGGTACACATGGACTTGGTTGATGTCTTCAGGTGAAGGATGGCATGGAGGCAAGCTGGAGGTTTGCATGCACATCTGAGGGACCGTTGGATAGCAGAGATGATGAGCCGAGGGACGTGGACTTTGAGGCGTACGTGAAGGGTGGCATGGAGGCAAGATGGAGGCTTGTGTGCGCATATGAGAGACGAGGGCCAAAGATGAAGAGGATGTGAAGGCAACAGTCAAGACTGCTGGTGAAGAGTCAACGGAGTTGTAAGGGTCTGAGTATGAGTGTGTGTACTCAGGGGCTAAGCCGGGAGGAGTTGAATGCGGAGAGATTTGTACTTGGGAGTAAAACCCTAGGTTTAGGTGTGTCCCAGTCGACTGGCCCAGGGGCAGTCGACTGGTGTTAACTGGAACAGCTGGAAGATTCGAACGTTGTACTGTAACGGTCGAATTAGAGTGGTACCAGTCGACTGCCCCAGGGGCAGTCGACTGGTAGCGGCTGTTTTCAGATTCGAGCCCTATTTAAAGGGGCTCGTTTCCTACTATCTCGCTTGACGAAACTCGCTTGGGTAAAGTGAGTTAGTAGTCTATTGTGATCAGAGAGCGTCCGAAGTGCTGTGGCGAGGTTTCTCCATCCACAAGGAGCGACAGATCTAGCCGGAGGTTATCCGGGGGTTGATCCACCGAAGGATTCTTGGATTAGTCACCCGTCCGGGGTGGATACCAAGTAAATCAGGTTGTTAGCATTGTATTCATATTTATTTTACATATTATTGTTTCCGCTGTGCAACTAACAACGTAGGTGAAGAGATTCAAAACGAAAAAGTGCTATTCACCCCCCTCTAGCACACCGAAGACGATCCATCAGTTGGTATCAGAGCAAGGACCGCTCTTGATTGGAATAACCACCAAGGGAGCAAAGCAAAGCTAGAGGAACGATGGAAGACAAACTTGGGGAAGATATAAACTCACCACCACCATACGAGCATGAAGATTTTGATTATTGGAGAGCTAGGATGAAGATGTGGCTCGGCATGGATTGGGAGTGCGTAATGGTGCTAGAGGAACCATTTGAGACCCCTAAGGACAAGCATGGAAAGAAGCTCCGGCCTAGGTATTGGACCAAGGAGCAACAAGAACAAGCAAGGGCCAATGAGAAGGTAATCAATATTTTGGTCAATATTTTGCCTACTAATATTTTGAGTGATGTAGGGAATTATAAAAATGCATATGAGTTGTGGGATAAATTGGAAAAGTGTCATGAGAACCCTACACAAACTCAAGGAGTAGAGGAGCCCGAAGAAATAAGCTCAAGTGTCCAAAATGATCAAAGGGAAGAAGAATTATCAACATTATCAAGTAAAGTGGAGGAATTGAGTGAAAAAGGATCCACCTCATCCGAAGAAGAAGAAGAAGTATCAACATCAAGGGTTGAGGGGGAGGAGAGACCCTCATCCACGCAAGAGCAAGAAAAGGCGTCAAACTCCACCAAAGTCAAGTCAAAAGAGCATATCATATGCTTTGGGTGCAATAAAAAGGGGCACTACAAGGATAAGTGCCCACTAGGTAAAAAGAAGGTAATTCCTAAGCCCAAATTCATTCAATTTAAATCTAATATGGGTTGTAAGAATGAGGAAGCTCAAAACAAAAGAAGGAGAATTCGATGCTTCATATGCGGGGAGCTCAGGCATTATCATACAAATGTCCAAGAAGTGGAGAGCTCAAGAAGATGGAGCATCTTAGGAAATGAGAAAAAGGAGAAAGGAAGAGGAGCACTCATCAAGGGGGAGCCCCAAGGGTAAGGGAGGTAACCTCTAACTCTACTTATGCTTCAAATTCCTTCATGAATACTCAAAATGCTTGTATGAATGATAGTTGCTTGCCCATGCGTGTTTTTAGTTTTAAATATCATAATAGGAGTAGAAACACTTTTGTGTGCCAAAACACCAAAAAGTCTATGTTCCATGATAAATCTAGAAATTCGAGGGCTAAGGACCAAGTCATAAACCCTAAAAGAGGGGAAAATTTGCCTAGACAAATAAGTTGACCTAGAAATGATCAAATTAGGTCTAGTAATCCTAAGGTTAGGAAGTTAGAAAAGGAAAATCAAGTTTTAAGAGCAAAACTTGATAAGTTAGAAAGAAACCTAGGTAGAGGCACTCAAGGGTCCAAGAGATTGAACATGATATCAAAGGACCAAAATCATAGGGATGATAGGTCGGGTCTAGGATACCATCCTAGGAGAGCTAATATTGATAGAATGTCGTATTCAAGGATGCCCTATAACTATGGTAGAGAAAAAGTCAAAATTGGCAAAGAAAAGTCATTTGAAGGAAAAAAGAAGGAATTAAGCAAAAAAAAGGTCTATAGGGTTAAGAGAGTGGTAGTGGAAGGTCAAGAAGCACCAGAGGAGCACCGGTGTGGTCTTGCCTTTGTAAAAGAGATACCTAGGGAGGTAATTAGGACTAGGAGCTCAAGGGAGAGCTCTGGAAGCCAAAATGGGGTCTATGGTCAATGGATCTCAGGTGGTTTCCTTCTAGGAGATTAAAAAGGACTATAGGGTGTGTCAAGAGGTTCAAAAGGCTAAGGTTAGTCTTAATCATAGAGAATTAGCACACTAAAGGGAGAATTATGGTGAAAAAGGTGAAATTGGAACCTTAATTGAGAAAAATTGGTTTTAATGCTTAATTACCATACAAATTGATGCTGAGAATGGATTATGAATGAGTATGGGAAGGAGCATCAAGGTGAGATTAAAATTAGAACTTTTGGGAAATGTTTCATGATACAATTTAAAGAAACTTGAAGTTTGTACCAATCTTGAAATTCAGGATAATTTTGGTTGAAATTATATTTTTCCCAAATAGACTTAAGATCCACAAATCCATCCATGAAATTTTATAATTTTTGGAAATTTGTGGAATTAGTTAGACATTTCTGAAGTTTGGATTGGAAATCTGAAATTCAGAATATCAGACACCAGTCGACTGGCTGGAGGCCAGTCGACTGGGAAACCCCATAATATGCAATTACACTCTGGCCTAGTCGACTGGTAAAACCTACAGAATGTAATTACACTCTGGCCCAGTCGACTGCCCCAGGGGCAGTCGACTGGTGCGCGGGTTTTATAAAAGAAAAGGGTGCGCCGGGGGGAGCCAAACTCTAGGGTTTTGGCGATTTCCCAGGCATTCATCTCCTCTCCCAAGCTCCTCCTTCGACCTTAGGCCCTTTCAAGCCCTAAAATCAGTCTCTAAATCCTCCTCTCACTCCGATCTACCTCTAGGGTTGGTGGAAAACCCCTCTTCTCAAGCCATTTTCTCAAAACCAACAACATGAAAAGATTAGCAAAGAGGTATAATGATTTAAGGTTTATTTCTCCATTTAAACTTTGTATTGATACTAATATAATGTTTTGTGTATGTTTTCTTTGGTATTTTCTCTTTTGGGGGGTTATCTTGGTATGCATGCATGTGTTTGGTATATTAGGGTTGTGTCTAAGAGGTCTAGGGGTGAAGGTTCATCCCGTCCAGGTCCACAAGCTCCAGAAGAGGCAATATTTAGGAGCTTAGAGTGTAAAAAGAGGTTTAAAGAGAATGAGTTTGTTCCATTGCATTGTAGGTACCTAAGCAAAGCCTATTTCCAAGAGAACGCACCACAGATTATTGAGATGGTGACTCACTTTGGCATAGAACAATTGGTATACTGTCAACATGATATTAACATTGATCTATGCAAGGAGTTCTATGCAAACTTGACTTGTATTGATTCAGAAAATGATATTTATGAATCAAGAGTGGTCGGCGTTACCATTCCCTTCACAGCCATGATTTTAGCCAGTTTCTTAGAGTGTCGGGCGTCAAACAATGTCAATACCTATTTTCCAAATGTTATTTAGCCGCTTGAGTTTCCAGACGTCACCATCGATCAGATTCATCTGCACTATTTTAGAAGACATAGGCATGAATCTAAGTGTACCTTTGATGCAAAGCCCATGAGTCCATTTAGCCATGTTCTATATAAGATTGTTGTAGAATGTATCCTACACATTGTTACTAAGGGGAGGGCAAGGATTCGATTGCCTCACTTAGTAATGATGTATGCTCTTGAGTGACGGTTCGACATAGATGTGTCTTTGCATGTATTTGCCTCGATTTGTCACTTTTCTCAGAGAGTTAATGGGAAAATCTATATGCCTTTCTGCCATATATTGACTGAGTTTTTCCAGTTACGATTCGGTATTCATGTCACCAGTGGTCAGGTCAGGCACCTGTCCAAGGACTATGATCAGATTGGCACACACCAATTGTCCTTAGCAGGTATTGAGTGTAGACAGGGGGCATTTGTTTGGAGGAAGTGCTCGGAGGCCGCTGACGCAGATGAGGAGCCTGGCGAGCTAGTCACACGTGCAGAGTTCACCCAGCTTCGATTCGATGTCCGCAGTCTACAGGAGGAGGCTCACGTCATTCGTGAGGATATTCACGGACTTCGGCAGACGGAGCAGAGGCTTGAGACAAAAGTTGATAGGATTACCAGCCGCTAGGATGATATGTACGAGATGATGCAGTAGTGGCATCTCGCTTTTCAGGGTCCTCCTCCTCCTCCTCCAGGCGGTGACGATCACATGTTCTTCTGACCAGTGGATTCAGCTTTTGAGAGTGATTCTAGTGTTGAGGGTACTATCATTGGTTGATGTATTATACCTCTCAAACACTTTTTATTCTGATGTTTGTATTTATTTGGATGACTTCAGGGCTTTGGCCCTAGATACTCTTTTAGGTCATATGTCATGGCTATGTCTATGTTTATTGCATGAAACATCTATGTATTACTCTATTTTGTAGTTTCATGACATGTGCCTTGCTTTATTAGTTTTCTTTTGGGGTATTGAAATGTTATCATGACTAGATGCTATTTTGAAAACTGCTTGAAAATCCTTACGTTCTAATGGATGTTCATAATGTGTTCATCATATGATTTGGAAATTTTATATTATTATATCATCTAATATGGTTTAGTTGGAAATCAAATAATGGTATTATGTATAAAAGGGATGGTCATCTGGACTTAAGAGGAAAAGAGGGGGGAGGTCTTGTCAAAATAAAAATAATTATATGAAAAAGGAAAGTTTGGGGAATCATTTTAAATGTCAAATGGAGTTGATAGAAAGTGCATGATTAGAATTCAATGTTGATACAAAGTTGGCATTATTTGAGAGGTTTTGAGTTTGTACCAAAAGTCAAGCACGGTTGATGTTTTTCATGAACCAAATTTTCTAGGGTAGGGAATACCTTAACAATCGTGCTTGCAAAGTTTCATATTTTTCTGGATTTTCTGAAATTTTTTATGCATTCCTGAATTTCGATTGAAATTCTGAAACCTGCGTATCAGTCGACTGCCCTAGTGGCAGTCGACTGGTAGTGTGGGCAGATTGGGAGTTTGTGATTTCTAAGGGTTTTTCAGAAATTTGGTTAGGTTCTATTTGGCACCTAGGGTAGGGTTGCTTGAGGCAATCTTTTGATGGTGTCAAAGGGGGAGAACTTGAGTGTTAAGTTAGGTTTGGGTTGAAACATAATTTTGATACTGTGGAGTCAGTTTTTGGGAAAACATAACTTTGGGATTAGCAATAAGAATTGAAATTTGGGGGAAAGCATAGGTTAAGGGGGAAGTTGCCTCTTGTGTATTATGCTTTAAGTTTTCACTTGCTTTTGCTATTATCATTGCTATATGTTTACCTAACTTAACATATTGTCACACATCAAAAAGGGAGAGATTGTTGGGGCAATCGGCCCTGAGATGATCTGGAGGATCATGATATTTTGATGTGTGGGCAATATGGTTAAGTTAGGATTTGTGTTGTTCTCATATGTGTACATGAGTGTGCAGGTGTACAGGTACACATGGACTTGGTTGATGTCTTCAGGTGAAGGATGGCATGGAGGCAAGCTGGAGGCTTGCGTGCGCATCCGAGGGACCGTTGGATAGCAGAGATGATGAGCCGAGGGACGCGGACTTCGAGGCGTACGTGAAGGGTGGCATGGAGGCAAGCTGGAGGCTTGCGTGCGCATCCGAGGGACGAGTCCCAAAGATGAAGAGGGCGTGAAGTCAACAGTCAAGACTGCTGGTGAAGAGTCAACTGAGTTGTAAGGGTCTGAGTATGAGTGTGTGTACTCAGGGGCTAAGCCGGGAGGGTTTGAGTGCGGAGAGATTTGTACTCGGGAGTAAAACCCTAGGTTTAGGTGTGTCCCAGTCGACTGGCCCAGGGGCAGTCGACTGGTGTTAACTGGAACAGCTGGAAGAATCGAACGTTGTACTGTAACGATCGAATCTGAGTGGTATCAGTCGACTACCCCAGGGGCAGTCGACTGGTAGCGGGCTGTTTTCATATTCGATCCCTATTTAAAGGAGCTCGTTTTCTACTATCTCGCTTAACGAAACTCGCTTGGGTAAAGTGAGTTAGTTGTCTATTGTGATCAGAGAGCGTCCGAAGTGTTGTGGCTAGGTTTCTCCACCCATAAGGAGTGACAGATCTAGCCGGAGGTTATCCGGGGGTTGATCCACCCAAAGATTCTTGGATTAGTCACCCGTCCGGGGTAGATACCAAGTAAATCAGGTTGTTAGCATTGTATTCATATTTATTTTACATATTATTGTTTTCGCTGTGCAACTAACAACGTAGGTGAAGAGATTCAAAACGAAAAAGTGCTATTCACCCCCCC
>JAGFNQ010000929.1:44076-76915 GCA_024364735.1 Boesenbergia rotunda
AGTTAAGTTTCTTTACTTTTCACTGTATTTTCCTTTCTGATTGCAAATAAAACCCAATTCTTACTTGAAACCCAAAAATATTGGACGACACATAAACTCGAGCTTGAATCAAACATCCTTAACTAACCCTAGGAAAAATATGACATGTGGCCCCTTTACTACATTTAAATTGTGAGCTAGGGTTTCCAGCAGTTGAAATATCTAAATTTGAGACCCACATTCGTGACATCTATTCTGGGGTGCATCAGCAGTCGACTGGTATGCAGGTTTATAAAAGGAAAGGGCGCGCCGGGGGGAAGCCAAACTCTAGGGTTTTGGCGATTTCCCGGCGATCATCACCTCTCTCAAGCTCCTCCTTCGATCTTAGGCCCTTTCAAGCCCTAAAATCAGTCTCTAAGTCCTCCTCTGACTCCGATCTACCTCTAGGGTTTGTGGAAAACCCCTCTTCTCAAGCCATTTTCTCAAAACCAACAACATGAAAAGATTAGCAATGAGGTATAATGATTTAAGGTTTATTTCTCCATTTAGACTTTGTATTGATACTAATATGATGTTTTGTGTATGTTTTCTTTGGTATTTTCTCTTTTGGGGGGGTTATCTTGGTATGCATGCATGTGTTTGGGATATTAGGGGTGTGTCTAAGAGGTCTAGGGTGAGGTTCATCCCGACCAGGTCCACAAGCTCCAGAAGAGTCAATATTAGGAGCTTAGAGTGTAAAAAGAGATTTGAAGAGAATGAGTTTGTTCCATTGCCTTGTCCGGTACCTTAACAAAAACCTATTTCGAAGAGAAAGCGCCACAAATTATTGAGATGGTGACTCACTTTGGCTATAGAACAATTGGTATACTGCCAACATGACATTAACATTGATCTATGAAGGAGTTCTATGCAAATTTGACTTGTATTGATTCAGAAAATGATATTTATGAATCAAGAGAGGCCGGCGTTACCATTCCTTTCACAACCATGATTTTAGCCAGTTTCTTAGAGTGTCGGGCATCAAATAATATCAATACCTTATTTTTCCAATGTCATTGAGCCGCTTGATTTCCAAACATCACCATCGATCAGATTCATCTGCACTATTTTAAGACATAGGCATGAATCTGAGCGTACCTTTGATACCAAAGCCCATGAGTCCATTTACCCATGTTCTATATAAGATTGTTGTAGAGTGTATCCTACCCATTGTTACTAAGAGGGAGGGCAAGGATTCGATTGCCTCACTTAGTGATGATGTATGCTCTTGAGCGACGGTTGGACATAGATGTGTCTTTGCATGTATTTGCCTCCATTTGTCACTTTTCCCAGAGTGTTAATGGGAAAATCTATATGCCTTTCTGCCATATGTTGACTGAGTTTTTCCAGTTACGATTTGGTATTCGTGTCACCGGTGGTCAAGTCAGGCACCTGTCCAAGGACTATGACCAAATTGGCACACGCCAATTGTCCTTGGCAGGTATTGAGTGTAGACAGGGGGCATTTGTTTGGAGGGAGCGCCCAGAGGCCGCTGACGTAGATGAGGAGCCTGGCGAGCTGATCACACGTGCAGAGTTCACCCAGCTTCGATCTGATGTCCACATCCTTCAAGAGGAGGCTCACGTCATTCGTGAGGATATTCACAGACTTCGGCAGGCAGAGCAGAGGCTTGAGACAAAAGTTGATAGGATTACCAGCCGCCAGGATGATATGTACTAGATGATGCAGCAGTGGCATCTCGCTTTTCAGGGTCCTCCTCATCCTCCTCCTCCTCCTCTAGGCGGTGACGATCACATGTTCTTCTGACCAGTGGATGCAGCTTTTGAGATTGATTCTAGTGTTGAGAGTGTTCTGTTCTGATGTTTTATTATACCTCTCAAACACTTTCTATTTTGATGATTGTATTTATTTGGATGACTTCCGGACTTTTTGGCCCTAGGTACTCTTGTGATGGTTATCTCTTGACAGATCCTATGACTCCATGTATTATACATTTTCCTTTATGATTATCTTATTAAGATCTTATCTTGTTTTGATAATGTTTTTGATAGGTGACTAAGTGCTAACATGTTGCTAACACATTTTGGTTTAAATTATGCTTCTTATATATGTGTTCATGATGTGATTTGAAATTTTATATTGTTATCTCATCTAATATGGTTTGATTGGAAATCAAATAATGGTGTTATATATAAAAGGGATGATCATTTAGACTCAAGAGAAAAAGAGGGGAGTCTTGTCAAAATGGATACATTTATATGAAAAAGGGGAGTTTGTGATCATTTTAAATGTCAAATGGAGTTGCTAGAAATGACAAATATAGGATACCATGATTAGAACTATGTGTTGATACAAAATTGACTTTATTTGAGAAGTTTTGAGTTTGTACCAAAAGTCAATCACAGTTGATATTTTTCATGAACCAAAATTTTCTAGGGTAGGGAATACCTTAACAATCGTGCTTGCAAAGTTTCACATTTTTCAGATTTTCTAGAATTTTTTATTCGTTTCTGAATTTCGGCTGAAATTCTAAAACCTGCCGTATCAGTCGAATGCCCTGGGCAGTCGACTGGTAGTGTGGGGCAGAATGGGAGGTTGTGATTTCTGAGGTTTTTTTCAGAAATCTGGTTAAGTTCTATTTGACACCAAGGGTAGGGTTGCTGGGGGCAATCTTTTGATGGTGTCAAAGGGGGAGAACTGGGTGTTAAGTTACGTTTGGTTGAAACTGAACTTTGATACTGTGAAGTGATTTTGGAAAACTTAACTTTAGGATTAGCAATAAGAATTGAAATTTGGGAGAAAGCATAGGTTAAGGGGGAGTTTGCCTCTTGTGTGTTATGCTTGAATTTCAATTGCTTTTGCTATTGTTATTGCTATATGTTTATCTAATTTAACATATTGCCACACATCAAAAAGGGGGAGATTGTTGGGGCAATCGACCCTGAGATGATCTGGAGGATCATGATATTTTGATGTGTGAGCAATATTGTTAAGTTAGGATTTGTGTTGTTCTCATATGTGTACATGAGTGTGCAGGTGTACAGGTACACATGGACTTGGTTGATGTCTTCAGGTGAAGGATGGCATGGAGGCAAGCTGGAGGCGTGTGCGCATCCGAGGGACCGTTGGATAGCAGAGATGATGAGCCGAGGGACGCGGACTTTGAGGCGTACGTGAAGGGTGGCATGGAGGCAAGCTGGAGGCTTCGTGCGCATCCGAGGGACGAGGGCTAAAGATGAAGAGGGCTTGAAGGCAACAGTCAAGATTGCTGGTGAAGAGTTAACTGGTTGTAAGGGTCTGAGTATGAGTGTGTGTACTCAGGGCTAAGCCGGGAGGGTTTGAGTGTGGAGAGACTTGTACTCGGGAGTAAAACCCTAGGCTTAGGTGTGTACCAGTCGACTGCCTCTGGGCAGTCGACTGGTGTTGACTGGAACAGCCTGGCAGATTTGAACGTTGTACTGTAACGGTCGAATCTGAGTGGGACCAGTCGACTGCCCCAGGGGCAGTCGACTGGTAGCGACTGTTTCAGATTCGATCCCTATTTAAAGGGGCTCGTTTCCTACTAGCTCGCTCGACGAAACTCGCTTGGATAAAGTGGGTTAGTAGTCTATTGTGATCAGAGTGAGTCCGAAGTGTTGTGGCGAGGTTTCTCCACCCACAAGGAGCGACAGATCTAGCCGGAGGTTATCCGGGGGTTGATCCACCGAAGGATTCTTGGATTAGTCACCCGACCGGGGTGGATACCAAGTAAATCAGGTTGTTAGCATTGATTATTTCTTTTTTTACTTTGCATATTATTGTTTCCGCTGTGCTAACGACTTTGTAGAGATCAAAACGAAGAAAAAGTGCTATTCACCCCCCCCCCCCCTCTAGCACGCCTGAAACGATCCATCATCATCATCCCGACTCACCAGAATATGAATTCCGTCAATTAATCAACGACACACCATGTAATTAATATTATTTCTCAACTTACCAAGCTTATCGATTTAACAGAATAAATCTCGCTCATTGGTAAATCAAAAAAAAAAAAATATTAACTACACGTGCCCAATATTATATCGGGATTTAGAGATTGTACTCCATAATAATCCGAGGTCCAATCCAATTATTAAGTCAGTATAAATTGGATGACCTCTGTTTTGGTCCTGTCAATGCACAAAAAGTACACTAGTGTAATTCTATGGTCAAGACAAACCGCACCTAATTACATAAACTTAAACATACTTATCATGGCATCATTCTTAACATGAACATAAACATAAACATACTTATCATGGTATCATTTTTAACATGAACATAAACATAAACATACTTATCATGTTACCATTCTTACATGAACATAAACATAAACATACTTATCATGGTACCATTCTTAACATGAACATAAACATAAACATACTTATCATGGTACCATTCTTAACATGAACATAAACATAAACATACTTATCATGGTATCATTCTTAACATGAACATAAACATACTTATCATGGTATCATTCTTAACATGAACATAAAACATACTTATCATGGCATAATGCATAACATGAATGCATGCGTGAGTCAAATGCATATATCATAAGGATGCTTAATTTGAAAACCATAGCTATAAATACTTAAACATAATTATAACAACATGGGGGTCCCCGGCTTGTACCACATACATACATCATATGCGCGCATCCCTAAGTAAATACGAGGTAGCTAATCTCGACCTACTAGGGTAAGGACAACTACGGTAGTCCTAGAACCGAGGCGTTCTTAAGGTGCCCATCCCTGTTGGACAACTTCGGTAGTCCCAGAACCGTGGACAGCTTCGGTAGTCCAGAACCGGGGCGTTCTTAAGGTGTCCATCCCTTGGACCCTTACTTCGGTCCGGTACAAGCCCATTCATAAAAATAAAATACTTCACATGCTTCATCATTCATAGAACATTCTTAGCATAAACATAATCTTGTTTCATGAAACTTGACATAAGAATAGGAACAGCTGCGGTAGTTCCAGAACCGTGGACAGCTACGGTAGTCTAGAACCGAGGCGTTCTTAAGGTGCCCATCCCTTAGCATGACATAAACATACTTGACATTTCATCATTCATACTTAATATCATGATGCCTTAAAGGCATGAACATTCATCATCATTCATTATCTTCATTCATAAGGTATGTCATGCACACATCATTTTGTCTTAGAGCCATGATCATCATTTTCATTCATCATCCTCATTCTTAAACATGGCATACGTACATATCATTCATAAGGCATGACACACATACATATCATTCATAAAACATGGCATACATACATAATTAGCATCTTAATTCATAAAGCTTGCATGATCATGGTACATAGGAAAACATGCATAGATCTTTTCATACATGATACATATTCCCTAGGTTCATGGCACATGGTCTAAACATTTATGAATAATCATAGCACATGACCTAACATACATAGTCATGATACATCTTACATGAAGCTAGGGTTTTAGGTCACATAAAAATTCTTACAACATACTTAATCATATACATGCATCCTAGTAAACCATAACAAGTATCTTTGAAAACTTAACCCAACCCAAACCCTAAATTACAAGGTTGGCCGAAAGTTCCATAGGAGATGGCTCCATCATTCAATCAACATGAAAGGTTCCATGAGTAAAAGAAAACTCATACATTACATACAAAACCATAGGGAGCCATTAAACCCCATAATTGAAGCTAACCCTAATTTCCTTGCCCTAGAAATGCTCTTGGCCGAAACCCTAAAAGCCATAATTCCATAGGAAAAATTCATATAACACCCAATTAATAACCATTAGATCATAGAGGAAACATATAAACATGCTTGAAGGGTTGAATTTAAACCTAACCATGGGACATGGAGGGTGGCCGAAACCCTAAAGGACTTTAGGGTGCCACAAACTTTCCCTAAATCATAATCTATACCTTACTTATCATAATAAAACATTAAGGAGCATGAATAAGAGTTTACATCATCCCTAAGCCCCCTTTCAAGCCTTGGCCGAAACCCTAAAGGCCCTACCACATGATTTTCTCAAGTTAGATCTTAAACAAAAGTCCAAATCATGATAACCATCAAAGAAACAATTATACCACAGGTGAGGGGGTCTTACCTTTCTTGATCTTGATTATAAACCTTGAATAGAGAAGCCAAAAGAAATTTCCTTTGACCTTAGACTACCCCTATCCCTTGTAGCCTTGTAGAAAGCTCTTAGATCTTGAAGAAGAGGTCTCCTTGTGAAACTTTTCCAAAGGAGAACCCACCTTGTAGGTTTCGGCTAGGAGAAGAAAGAAGAAGGAAGAAGGAGTTTTGGTGGATGAAGAGACAAATGCTTAAGTGCTAAGTTGTCTCTTCCATTCCTCCCTCTTATATACTAGATGAAGGAGGCAAGTGAAGAGACATGATGCTATGACTCTTCACTTCCTTTAGCCTCAACTAAAATCCCTTCCCTTTTCCACTATCACTCCCTTGCTAGGTGAATTGGTTAGTACATGCATGATGGTATACTAGGTCCAAGGTTCAATCCTTGGTGCATGCACTTTATTTTTATTTTATTTTATTTATTTATTATTTTTTTTCTTTATTATTTTCAAAAATTCCCCTAAGACCCACCCATAATCATGCTAATATTCCTAATTAAAACCCATTTATATTTATATTAAATTCTACCTAAAATCCACTAATAACCATGGTACTAAAAAAGCCCATATAAGGCCCATTAGTACTTAGCGTCTCAATTTAAATGGGAAAATCATGGATAACTAGGCTAAAGTTCGTACTATATCTCTAGGTTCCTCAAAAACTATCTAGACATGATCAATATTTTAAAGAAAATATTGAGAAAATTTTCCGGGTCGTTACACAACAAGTGGTATCAGAGCTTGGGGCTCTGTACAAGCGGATTAACAACCGAGAGCTATCAAAAATGGCTTTGAGAGAAGGTTTTAGCACCACCCGTCCACCCTTCTTCGATGGAGCAGATTTTCAATATTGGAGATCGAAGATGGAGTATTATCTAAAGATGGATATCAACACTTGGTTCGCTGTGAAGGAGGGTTTTACCCCTCCAAAGGATGATGAAGGCAAAGAACTAGAATCGTGGCGTTGGTCGGCTGAACAAACCCGGAAGAGTGAAGCCGACACGAAGGCGGTGGTAACCCTACAATGTGGCATGAACATGTTGGATCGATAGAATACGATAGAGGGGGGGTGAATATCGTAAACCGTTTCGGATTTAGAGAGAGAATGCACAGTGGAAAATTAACACGAAAACCAAACTCGAACACAAGGATTTACTTGGTTCGAAGTCGCGGTCGGCTCCTACTCCAAGGCCCACGGTCCTTGACCGTTTACTGCGGGCAATACTATAATCGCGCAAGTTCTTACAAGAAGTTGTACAGTAATAGTGCAGTAAGAATACAATTAAAAACTAACTCTTCGTTACCGACACCCGGTGTAGATCGTTCTTCGGTGCGTAGGGTCGTTGTCAGTACTAGAACCTCGAGATGGAAGATTTCCGAAGCAGAGCGCTTAGGTCGAAGAGCGTATTGGCGTTGGAAGAATGTGTTGAGAAGCGTTGGGGGTCGAGCCCCTTATATAGTGCACCTGGGGGGCGCCCGGGACGTTGGGGGTGCCCTCCACATGTCACACGATCCGACAAACTCTCGGTCAGCCTTTATCCCTCCAAGATCGGGCTCGAGGTTTGACGGGGGCGCCCGGAATGCAGGGGGCACCCGAGTTGACTCAGTCTGCTGGCTTCTCGCTGGCTTGAACTCTATCTGCTTCGTTGTCTTGGACCTAGGGCACCCGGGGCATCCGAGGCGCCCGGGAGCACGGGGGCGCCCTGCCCAATGAGCTTCCGAAGCATTTTCTTGCTGAACTCTTGTTTGGCTTTTACCTAGGGCGCCCGGGACCTCTCGGGCACCTAACCCAGCTGCTGGCTCTCTCCTTTGAGGCGTTCTGAGCTGCAGAAACTCGTTCCTTCGGTCCTGCATCCAGGGTTACTACCAAACATGATAAAGCAAGTATGTTAGTGAGTTTTACAGCCGTAGCTGTCTTGGTTCTGACTTTGGGTCTCCAAAATGGAGCCCTAGGACGAGCCGACGCCTACTGTTCCCTCGACAGGGACGCGTCCTCACCTACTCCTCTCAGGAGAGTTTACCTTTTGCCAACTGGCTCCTCCGGTTGAACTTTTGCCTGATGCACCTGACCAGGTCTTCGTGCCCACCTTCCGAGAAGGTCTTCGGTGCCCAGCTCCTTGCCAGGGCTTCGTGCCCAGTCCTCGACCAGGACTTCGTGCCTAGTGTACCTAGGGATTCTTTTCCTATATACTTAGTGAACATGTTAGATCAACATAATATCTTAACTTTTGAACCCTTTGCCATTATCAAAACACAGGTTTGACTTGGGTGCTGTCTGCACCAACAATCTCCTCCTTTTTGATTTATGGCAACCCGGTTCAAAAAGTTAAGTTAATTAAAACAGGTGATATAACAGTTTAGTTTCCTCCCCTGGAAGGAATCTCTGCCCCTAGGTTTTTCAAAAGTTCGTGGGGTTTGAAAAAATTTCTAAGTCTAAAGATGGAATTAATTTTTCAACACTTAGAACACTTTTTCAAAAGAAATTTTAGAAAAATATTTTCCAAAAAGAATTTGGTTGGGCACTTTGGAGAATTTGTACTTAGAAATTTAGAAAATTTTCCAAGTCAATAACTTAGTAGAAAATTTTCTAAAACATCTTCTGAAGTTTAAGTTCTTAGAAACACTTAAAAAGTTTTAGTCTCTTTAGTACTTTTGGAAACTATTTGCTTAGTAACTTTTCTATTAGAGAAGTTCAGAAATAAGTACTTAAAGATATTTTGAACATAGCTTAAGTTTTAGTACTTAAAAAAATACTTTTGAAAACCGCTTGGGTCAAGTACTTAGAAGCAATTTTGAAAACAACTTAGATTAAGTACTTAGAAACCAACTTAGATTAAGTACTTAGAAATAGTTTTGAACAACTTAGATTAAGTACTTTAAAGCAGTTTTGAAAAACTTAGATTAAGTACTTTGAAATAGTTTTGAAAAACTTAGATTAAGTACTTTTAAAGAAAGGATAAAGTTTTGAATACTTTTGAAAAATTTTAAAGCTTCTCTCCTTTCCTAAATACTTTTGAAAAATTTTAAAGCGTCTCTCCTTTCCTATCTCTCCCCCTTTGCCATATATCAAAAACAAAGCAATATAGCAAAAAAAATTAAATTGCATAAGAATATAACAAAAGAATAATGTGTTGTACTGAACCAATTTCAAGATATAAGCTGAACCAAATCAATTTAAATTATCTCTGTAGGGTCCTATCTAACCCAATTAGCTACTTACTAACTGTTATAAACAGTAGTTTTTGCTAGGGTTAGTCAAGTTAAGTGTTCTATTCAAGTTAGATTTTCTAAACTTGACACTTAACCTGATTACTGTTTAAGTTGTATTTAGTGCCCCAATTACTGCAGATGCACTGACTTAAAGCATCTTGAATTAAGGCAAAGACCTAAGCATCTCAACCCATTCTAAGTTATCAGTCAAAAGTACCCTAAGGTGCTTGTGAGATGCTGGCTTCTAAATCTATAGGTGCATGCAGTTCTAGGGTTAAGGCCTAGGCTAAGTCCATTTGCAAAAAAGCCCTAGTTTTGAAGGGGGTAGTTTTTCCAAAAAAAACTAAGTCGAAAAATTATTTTTAAAAAATTGCTAAAAGATTTTTTAAACTAATTAAAAGCTGATTTTGAAATCAAGTAAAGCAGTTTTAAAATTATTTTAGAAACTGATTTTCAAATCAAGTAAAGCAGTAAGAAAACAAAAGTAGAGTAAATCTATTCTATCAAGCATAATCCTAATTACCTTCTTAGTGAGCTGAACTCAGATTCAGGTAGGGGTTTGGTGAATATGTCGGCTAAGTTAGATTTAGAATCTACATGCTTAAGGACTATCTCACCCCTGGCTATGTAATCTCTTACAAAGTGGTGTTTGACTTCTATGTGTTTAGTTCTGGAGTGTTGGATTAGATTTTTAGTCAGATTAATTGAGCTTATATTATCAATGTAGACCTGAGTTTGAGTGTAGTTAAGCTGGAAGTCTTTAAGAGTGTGCATCATCCATAAGAGTTGTGCTACACATTCTCCTAAAGCTACATACTCAGCTTCAGTTGTGGATATAGCTACACAGTGTTGTTTTCTGCTGCACCAACTTACTAGACTATTTCCTAACAGTTGGCAACTTCCACTTGTGCTCTTTCTATCTAATTTACAACCAGCGTAGTCAGAATCCGAGTATCCTGACAAGTCAAAGGTTGAGGTCCTAGGATACCAAATCCCTACATTTAGGGTGCCCTTAACATATCTTAGTATTCTTTTTAGGGCTGCTAAGTGCATTTCCTTAGCACAGGTTTGGTATCTAGTACACATTCCTACAGCAAAAAGGATATCAGGTCTACTGGCTGTAAGGTACAGTAGACTTCCAATCATACTTCTATAGAGTTTAAGGTCTACTGGTTTACCATCAGGGTCACTATTTATTTTTACATTTGTGGCCATGGGAGTACTTATGCTTTTAGAGTTATCCATTTTAAATTTCTTTATTAACTCCATAGCATATTTAGATTGATGGACATAGTTTCCATCCCTAGTTTGTTTAATTTGTAACTCTAGAAAGAAATTGAGCTCACCCACTAAGCTCATTTCAAATTCATTTTCCATTATTTTAACGAATTCTTTTAGGAAGTTTGACTTGGTGGACCCAAAAATTATGTCATCGACGTAGATTTGGGCAATAAAGATTTCTTTTCCTAAGGTTTTAATAAATAGGGTTGAATCAATTTGTCCTTGTTTAAATTCCTTAGAAATTAGGTAGGTTGATAAGCGTTCATATCAGGACCTAGGTGCTTGTTTTAATCCATAAAGTGCTTTAGTGAGTTTGTAAACATGGTCAGGTCTTTCTATGTCCTCAAAACCAGAGGGTTGTCCTACATAAACTTCTTCCTTAATAAACCCATTTAGAAAAGCTGACTTTACATCCATTTGATAGAGTTTAAATCCTTTATGGGATGCAAAGGCTAACAACATTCTAATGGACTCAAGTCTAACTACCGGGGCATAAGTTTCGTCATAATCTAACCCTTCTACTTGACTGAATCCTTTCGCTACTAAGCGGGCTTTATTTCTGACTATTTCTCCTTGATCATTTAGCTTGTTCCTAAAAACTCACTTAGTGTCAATGATGGATTTGCCCTCAGGTTTAGGTACTAGTTTTTTTTTATAACAGAAGAATCTTATTTCAAGAAGAAGGAAAATCCATATTAGAAGGGGGGCCAAACCTGACCTTCTAATATAGAATTACAGAGAAAACAGTCTGATTTACAGTTAGGGACTCAAAAGAAAGATTGGCTAGAAATATTTTCATACAAAACAACCATCTTATATTGATTACTGCACCAATTGTAATGTTCCACCTTGATATACTCATAATCTTTTGAAGATAACCCATAAAGTTCTGATCGCTTGATGGATTGCCCACCTTTTGAAGCCACAGGACATATCCATATTCGGCGCATAGACCAACCAAACATGCCAGAAGTCAGCCCAGATAGGTTACTCTCAGCATTGCATACCAGATTTCAGAAGAATCCCAGCCCTATAACCATACAAAGAAACATCTGAAAACCTTTCATCCTTCAAAAGCCAACATCACTGAGGCTTGCATCTGTATACTGAACAGTCTATATATCAAGCATTGGACCATATATCACAATTCTATAATTCTTAATTCTGAAAACATCCCTGGACCATATTGCTGCGTATCAGAATTTGGCACAGGATTCATCACAGCATTTACATTTCAGTATACAGAAACAAGAACAGCAGTCATTCAACCAAACATCATAGACAACTATCAGTATAACCATATCCTCATCTTTCTCCAGCCTTCCTGTTTGTGACAAAATGTTGCATGCAGAATTTTGCACTAGCTTTCTCTCAGCAAACATACCAGATTTCAGAAATAATAGCATACAGTCATTCAGATGAACAGATTGTAGCAGACAAATATTCAAGCAATCATAAAAATCTATGAATGTATCAGGACATAATCTAGTAAATCCATTGTCAGCCAATTGAAAGAATCCAGCAGAAGTGTAGATTTAGCATAAAATCGATGAAGAGGAAAACAATGAACTTCTTGATATTAACCTTTTTTGAAGACTCTATAATATTCTGCACGTTGTGCAGATCAACCTTCAACCAAGTATAAAAACAGTCCGATACTGTTTTACTCCTCTTGTGTTAGTTTTCCATATAAACAGCCTGTTGTGTTTGGAAACCCATATTTTCAGCATATGTAGTACAATCATACTACTTGTTAGCATACTCATACTCCTTGTAAGGGCTAAAAATTCGATGCCTGTTTCAGAAACATAATTCAGGAAGTCCATAAATTTCTGGTTTAATATTATCTTCAGAAACATAATCAGCCAAGCAAAATGATACACTGAGAGAAATCCAACCAAACAAACTAATACGCTGAAAGAATTCCATAAATCTAATAAGTATGAACATCTTTTAGAGTGACAGCCTTCAGCCAAGTGAGCATCCTTCAGCCAAATATAATCTCTATAGATAACCCTGTAAGAAACAAATATTCTTGAAAACCTCCCGAAAACAATTCGTTAATAGATTCAGCAACAACCTTAAAATAATTCAGTAGGCTTTGTGGAGAAAAATCTTGTGCAGAAATTACAATAAATTGTCAATTAGAGAGCAGTCAGCCAGCTAATGAGTATTTTTCAGATTTCCATTTTGCTCCACAACCAACTCTATAAGTATCTTCTCAAACCTTGAAATTACCTCATACTTTGTCACAAAGAGAGCCTCATTAAAAACATCTCCATAATCCAAATTTTAATCTGAGACTTCCAAAAGAAATAAAAGCTAATGGAAGTAGATAAAATAGAGCCACCATTTTTAATGTTTTTGCCTTGTTACAAAAATTTACGGACCATCTTAACATAAGGAAGACCTATCCTATCTATCTTACAAATGCCATATAAATTATTGTCAATATCTTGTTTGAGTAGCACTTTCTCCTGTTGCAACTTAAAAGCTAAGTTAGCCAAATAATCCGCAGCCGCATTTGCTTCTCTATATACATGTGAATAAACCACTAAATATTTCTTCACCAACAATCTGATTTTCAGGACAATCTTCCTATATTCCCAGCAAATTGTTGAAGAATGAATTAACCGCAAGGCCACCAAGGAATCTGATTCTAACCAAATTGGAAGGAGATTATTAGCAATACACAGTTCTAACCCAATTAAAATAGCATAGAGCTCAGCTTTAACATTTGAAGAAATTCCCAAAGTACCATGTTTCGCCATTATAAATTGCCCATTATGATCTCGAATTATAGCCCCAAATGAAGCCTCCCCCGGGTTTCCTCTCGAACATCCATCCGTATTTAGCTTATAACCTCCAAATTTTGCCCGGAACCAGCGCACCAAAATAATGGAAGTTCTAGCTTTTATCCTAATATCCAGCCCCCATGCTTTAGCAACCGAGGTAAAACCTTTCCAATGTTTATTTTTAATTGTGCCTGCGGCCTCTCCCAAACAACAATACTGAATTATATTTCTTTTGATGTTCTGGGCCTCCTGCCTTGTTCCTTCATGCTTAGCTTCATTCCTAGCTAACCATAAGAACCATACTATAAGAAACGACATCACTTCTTTAATGTGACCTCCTTGCAACCATTCAGACCCAATCCTCCATTCTTCCAAAAATAAAAACTGATTAACACAAAACAAATTAGCAAAGTAAGACCAAACTTCTTTAGCAATTGGACCTTCAAAAAACAAATGATTCCAAGTCTCTACTGAGCTACAACATTGGCATTTAGACGCTAGAGTAATACCTCGGTGTTGTAAAATAGTGTCAATTGGAAGTTTCCGCTTCAGAAATCTCCATGCAAAAATAGAAGCACTCGGCTTAAGTAGACCACTCCAAATTGCATGATAAATGGGGTTCCTTTTATGTACTTGCTGGATGCTACTCCATGCCAATTTTAAGGAGAAGCCACCATCTAAAGCAGGTTTCCAAATAATTTGATCTGTTGTTAATTGACAAGAAGTATTTGTAACCATTTCAACAAGGTTAGCCGGGAGTAATTTATCAACTTCATCCATTCTCCAATGTGTGCCATTTATAAGTTTTTCAACCCTTAATCCATTGTTAACAATCGGCACACCATATTTAAAAAGAGGGCCTTCATCTAACCAATTATCAAACCAGAAATTTATCTTACCATTTCCTAGAATCCAACAAATATTTTGCTTAGCCAGATTGCGTACTTTGATGAGCCTACGCCAACAAGGAGATACATTTTTCTTTAAACTAACAATAACCGGATGTAAAGAGTCGTAGTAAAAATTAGAAAGATATGCTGCCCATAGAGTATTTTGTTCTTTGAATCTAAACCATAATTTAACCGCCATTGCAAGGCTAATATCTGTCAGCTTCCTTAATCCTAATCCTCATTCTATTTTATGCTTACTGATGTCCGTCCAAGCCACCCAATGAGCTTTTTTATTGGTGTCCGTGGAACCCCAAAAAAATTTAGCAAAAATCATCTCCAATCTATGAAGAATAGACAATGGAGGGACGATCACTTGTAGCAAATATAGAGGCATAGATGCTAACACACTTTGAATTAATAATAAGCGTCCTCCATATGTCAACCGTGTCGAATTCCATTCCATTAGCTTTTTCCTTATCTTTTCTAACAGGGGTTGAAAATAAACTGATTTCCGGTGTCCAGTGTAAAGAGGGATCCCCAAATATTTTATCGGCCATGATCCTTCCAGAAAACCTGTCTCAGCTAGAATTAAGCCCTTACGCTTATCTGATATCCTGCTAGATAAATAAATCAAACTCTTCATTGCATTTACAACTTGCCCAGAATGTCTTTCATACATATTCAAGAAATTCTTTACCAATTTTATACAATCAATGGATCCATTCAAGAATATTATCACATCATCCGCATATGCAAGGTGTGAAATCATCATATTACAACCTGTAAAAAAACCCAATTTGGGATTATCATAGTAAAGCTTTTCTAAACCTCTGGATAAAAATTCAGAAGCAATAATGAACAAAAAAAAGGAGAAATAGGGTCCCCTTGCCGTAACCCTCTCTTTGATTGAAAGAAACTTGCCATCTGACCATTGATATGAATAGAAAACCAAACTACAGAAATACATCTTTCAATCATATCTATAAAATCTTTTGAAAAACCAAAGGCTGCCATAATTCTGAATAAAAAGCTCCACTGAATTCTATCAAAAGCTTTAGCCATATCCAATTTCATTATCACATTGCCCCCTCTGACATGATTTAATTTGCATATCAATTCTTGTGCTAATAATATATTATCTGATATCAATCTGCCCTCTACAAAGCCACTTTGTGTTGGAGATATTATCTTATTCAAAGTTTGCCGCAATCTATTTGCCAACAATTTAGATATAATTTTGTAAGAAACATTACACAAACTGATGGGTCTGAATTCTTGCCAAGTTTGTGCATTCTCTGCTTTTGGAATTAAAGTAATAGTCGTTGCAGCCATACCTTTTGGTAATATTCCTCCCTTAAAAAAATCCAGCACTGCCTGGAAAACATCATCTTGAATGATATCCCAACATGATTTATAGAATGTTGCAGAAAAACCATCCGGTCTAGCCACACTTTCTTGATTCATCTCCCACACAACCTGTTTTACATCTTCTTTAGAAGGTAGGGTTGTTAAAGCCATATTATCTGCTGTGCTAATCAATTCTGGTATACAACCAAGATCTGCCGCATGTTCATTAAAGGGTTTACCTGTTAATAATTGCTCAAAAAATTTAACACCCGAAGCTCTGATCAATTCTGGACTCTCCAAACATTCTCCATCATCCCATATCCGAAATATTCTGTTGGCTTTCCTTCTTGATTGCACCATATTGTGAAAAAATTTAGTGTTCTTGTCACCTTCCCCCATCCATTTTACTGCAGCTCTTTGCTTCCAGAAATCTTCCTCCATTTGTAAAGTTTTAAAAAGGTGAGCTTGATACTTATATTTGTTAGCTCGATTTATTTCTGAAGGCTCACTATCAAAGAGTTTTTCTACCTCTTTATATTGTTCTTTTGCTCTTTGTATGTTGTCATGTATATTCCCAAAGACCTCCTTATTCCACCATTTCAGATGACTTTTCAACCTCTTTAACTTAATTTGCAAATTAAGCATTCCACAACTAGAGCTCGGCAAATTCCAATTTAATCTAACAGTTTATGAAAAACCATGATGTCTTAACCACATATTTTGGAATCTGAATGAAGATACCACTTTTTCAACAGTTGGGAAAGAAATGAGCAGGGGACAATGATCTGAAGCAGCTCTACTCAAATGTTCAACCCTGACTGAGATTCCATTACTCTGCCAAGAATTAGAAATCAAAATTCTATCCAACCTCTTCCATATTCTATTATTTGCCCAGGTGAACCGATCACCTACAAATCCTGCATCAATCAACCCTGTTATCATCATAAAGTTATTAAAATCTTCTATAGCACTTACCCCTGTTAAGAGACCAGTTGAGATTTCCGACTCATTAGTAATTACATTAAAGTCACCACCTACCAACCAAGGCTCCTCATTTGAGGGTCTGATAATTTCCAACTGCTCCCATAAGTCATATCTTTCCACTCTAGAGCATTTGGCATAAACTATTGTAACCAATATTTCCAAATGAAGCATAGTGTATTTCAACTTTAAATGAAGAAACTGATCATGATCTTTCAAAATTATACATACAATATTTGAATCATGAAAGAATCATATTTTCCCTGAGCAATTAGAAAAAGCCGAAGAAAAGCCAAGTCTTCGTGTAATTAAATCACCATCAAGAGCTATCATTGGTTCCAAGATACCCACAAAATTTAGATGATAATGATTTTTTAAATATGACAATCTCCTAAACGAAGGAAGATTCCCTATCCCCCTAATATTCCATACAAGCCCTGACATTATAATAAAGAGGAGTTAGAAAACCTTTGAGCTTGAGACTTACTTCTGGTAACCCTTTGAGGCAAATCAGGAGGAGCTTTTGTTCTTTTATTCAAAGGAATTTTTAAAGAAGAAGGAAAAGATGAAGATCTTTGCAGCTGCTGCAGTTCCTCTTGATCTATTACATCTTCTTCCATAATAGATTTTGCAACCTTAGCTTCCATTGAGTCATAGAAATTGTCTTGAAAGAGTTCTACATCTTGAACAACTAATTCCGGATCCTCCACAATGTGCATTTCAGTAGCTATTTTTTCTGCATCAAATCTAACCTTCTGACTATTCTCTGGTCCTGGTAAATTAGAAATTGCCACCTCAACTGATGTGCTTTTTGCTAAAATTAATCCTTCAGAGGGAGGAGTATCAACTAAATTTTGAAACACCGGCACAAACTGCACATTTTCCACCTGAACAGAATTCTGCACAATCTTTTCCTCATCCATCTTTCCTTTCAGTTCTTGAAGCTCATTCAGTTTCCCTTTTTCTTCCTCATCCACAGAAGCCAGAGTTTGATACATGTTATCATTAACAAGTAGGGTGTTTATTTTTTCTTTTTGTATCCAAGCATGTTTTCCATATCTTTGCTTCTCGCCTTTCCTTGTAAAATTTGTCGTATCATTAGTCTCCTTTCTAACCTCCTTTCCCAACTTTTCCTCTTCATCTATAGCAACCATATTATTCTTTTTCCAGATAGGAAGAGATTGGTTTCTATTAACAAAACATTCTTCAACCTAGTGGCCCAAATGAAAACAGGAAGTACAATATTTAGGGCATTTCTCAAATAGAACTCTCTGCAACCTCTTTTCTTCTCCAATTCCAATCCAAAATTCATTCACTCTAGGCTTGAGCAAGTCGATTTCAACACATATCCTCGCCATATATAGCCTTGAGCCATCAGCAGTAGCTTTGTCTATCTTTAATTGGTTTTCCAACAATTCGAGCGGCAGAAAATATGCTCTTCTTGTTAAACATATGTATGGGAAAGTCGAGAAGTTGAATCCATACCGGAGCTATCGAAGATTCTGCATCATAAGAGAAATTAGGTGACCATTTGAATATTCGAAGAGGAACACCACCAATGTGCCAAACTCCTCATGCCCAGATTCTTGTCATATCCGCATTGGATGTCAGATGCAGAAAGATGTGTCCCGAGCGCAGCACTCGGATGTTGTAAGGGTTAGATAGCCCTAGATTTTGAAAAGCTAGCATAATAACTGAAAAGATTGGACGTCTGCCCAAGAATTTTCCAATTAGAGAATACCGATAAGGATCAGCCATAGATGTAACCTCTTCCGTAGTGTAGAAGATCCCAGGCTTATCATTATAGATCATCATCTCTTTGAAATCATCTCCGATTTCATCAAATGTCTTCTTAGATGTCCTTGGTGAAGATGGCCTCAGCGCCGCAGCGTAGGAGATTGAGGTCTCAGCCCTTGCTCCTTGAGGATTCAACAAACTTTCAGAGTGTAGACCTGCTTTTGATAGAGGAGGAAAAGCTGACGGATCCGGCGTCGGCTGTTTGCTGACATCGGCGGCCATCACCGCAGCGGGGAGTCACGCATGAGAAAACAATCGCCTTCAAAATCGCCCTGTAGCAGACCCAGTTCACCCCACAAATTGGGCTAACTCTCAAATTGGGCTAACTCTTCTTGCATAGCAATGATCCAATCAGGATCAGGTAAGGCTTCCTCTATAGTCTTAGGTTCAATTTTTGAAATCATTGCTATCTGACTAAGGTTTCTATAGAAGACCTAGTTCTGACTCCTATAGTTGGATCACCCACAATTTGATCAATTGGGTGACTGAGTCTGGGTTTCTTGGTTTTTCTAGAACTTGGTTCAGCCTCAGGTCCGGCTGGTCAGTTTGGTTCAATATTTGGGTCAACTACTTGGGTTGGTTCAATTATTGGTTCAATTGACTCAGTAGTTGGTTCAATAGTTAATTCATTTAGGGGTTCAATTAAAGGTTCAACAGTTTATTCATTATCTTCTTGATCAGTATTTGATGAATTTAGATCTGGATTATCAGATTTTGAGTTAATTTCTTCATCAAATATTAGATTTGTTATTTCTTCAATTTTCTTAGTTTGTTTGTTATAGACCCTATAGGCTCTACTTGTTGTTGAATATCCTAGGAAGATGCCTGGGGTTGACTTAGACTGGAATTTACCTAGATAGTCCTTAGTGTTTAGGATATGGACTTTGCACCCAAAGACCCTTAGGTAGTGTAGGATTGGTAGTCTATGGTAGTATAATTCATAGGGTGTTTTATTGTGTCGTTTGTTAATTAGGACCCTATTTTGGATGTAGCAAGCCGTACTAATTGCTTCTGCCCAATATTGGTTAGCTAGGTTGAATTCATTGAGCATAGCCCTAGCAGCTTCCTGTAGGGTTCTATTTTTCCTTTCAACTATCTCATTTTGCTGGGGGGTTCTAGGACACGAAAATTCATGTATATACCCATTTACCTTACAAAATTCCTCGAATCGTTGATTTTCAAATTCTCCCCCATGGTCACTCCTAAGTCTTTTGATTTTGGTATCGTTTTGATTTTCAATTAACTTACAAAAATCATTGAATAGTTTTAGGGTTTCATCTTTGGTCTTTAGAAACCTAACCCAGGTAAACCTAGAGTAATCATCAACTATTACTAAGCAGTATCGGTTTCCGCTTAGTGTCTTGGCTCCATGTGAATCAAATAGGTCAATGTGCAGGAGCTCAAGTGTGGTTTGAGTTAGATCAGATTGAATTAGTTTGTGATTAGACCTGGTTTGTTTACCTTGATTACATGATTCACATATTAAGTTTTCATGATTTTTAATTTTAGGGATACCTTTAATTAGGCCAAGTTAGGTGATTTTCGAAATTATTCTCAAATTAGTGTGATATAATCTCCTATGTCAGAGGTTTGATTGTTCTAACTGAGTTAACATGCATTTAGGTATTAGAGGTAGGTTTATAGTGTAAACATTATTTTTCCTAGTGCCCTTAAGCATGATTTCTGAGTCTTGCAAATTTCTAATCAAGCAGTTAGAATTGGTAAAGGTAACTACATAACCAGTATCACACAATTGACTTATGCTAAGCAAGTTAAATTTAAAATCTTCAACCAAAAGAACCTTCTTAATAACAAAGTCAGATTTAAGTTCAATGTTACCTGACCCAATCACCTTGAGTGTAGCATTGTTGCCAAATGCCACTGAGCCTAGGTTTTTAAACTTGAGTTTGGTGAATTTCAATTTATCTCCAGTCATGTGTCTGGAGCACCCGCTATCCAACATCCATTGGTCCAAATCTTTATGTTCCTACACATAAAGAGTTTTGTTGATTTGGATCCAATTAGAATCAGGAATAGCCTAAATTGATTTTCACAGCCTAGTCTGTCTCACCCAATCTAGAGTTGTCAATCACGTTTGCCTTATGGGTTTTTGTGAGACAGGTTTTATTAGATAGAATTATTTTGAAAAATCATGATTTATTTTGAAAAGTTTAAATTACTTTTGAAAACAGTTGATTTTGGGTTTATTAAAAAATGTTTGAATCTACAATTAACTGAAAATTTGTGTTAGATTCGAATTTTACAAAGAATCATTTGAATTTGAATTTAAAAAATTGGCTTCCAGGTCTTGGCGAGGCACTAGGCCTTCTTTGGCCGTAGCCTTATTGGATCATCAACCCTTTCCTTGACAAAGCCTTTTAATGAAATTTCATTTTCAAAATTATTTTTTGAAAAATTCTGGTCTAACTAGTTTGGGTCTTGGATCGGTAGCTTCGGCTAGTTTCACCAGTCTAATGAGACCAAGTAGAGTATACTTGACCTTATTAGAATTGGCTTCCCTAACGTACTATCATCTCACCGCCACCCAATACTATGTTGTTCAAATTTCAGTTAAGTTGGTTCAGTCCTTAAACTAACCAGCCCTAAGTCTAAGCATGGTAAATTACAGAAATTAAATAGACAAGCAATCAAGCAATTTTAAAAATAAAAATAGAAATTTATCTAACTATGAATATTATTTTTAATTTGGCTCCCCCTGGACTAAAGTCGCGATAATGGTTCGGCAAGATGTGAATCTTGTCCTTGGGGATCCAATACTGATTTGATCCAGTTTGTTTGTTCAGGCACAGTTTGGGTACCCATGCCTGAAGTTTAGGTTTGGACTGGTTCAGTACAGCATAGTATATTCTTTGTCTAGACTTGGTTCTATAGCCTAATCCGGATCGATTTAGAACCGACTTCTGTTTTCCAAGAATCATGTGAAGACCCTTGGAATCAGAAGTGAACCGTTCTAAGGCTACTCTAAGGTCCTTGACTTGAGTTTTCAAGGAGGAGTTCTCCTCCTCAAGTATTTCAACTTGAGTAGAGGTTCCTTCTTGAACTTTCTCAGTTAAGGATCTAGAGTCAGCTCCCTCTTTCAGGATTTTTACTTCCTGTTGGAGGGACTCGACTCGGATTTTGGCTTTCGCCAAGTCTTGAGAAAGATATGTAATTAATTCAGACAATTGATTTCTAGAAAAACCACTTACAGTTATTTCGCCATCCTCTGAAAATGTGAGCTGTCCGTCATCCGGCTCTGATTCTGACTCAGTCTCGATTTCATCTGAGGCAGTCAGGGCGAGCAAGTTCGACTGTGGGGCCTCTTCTTCTTCTTCGGAGGAAGACTCATCCCATGTTGCTTGAAGAGCCTTCTTTCTTCTTGCTTTCTTGGCTTCTTTTAGGTTAGGGCATTCGGATTTGAAATGTCCCTTTTTGTTGCACTCGAAGCAAGTCACACTTGATTTGTTCTTAGTTGGTTCAGCTGGATCTTCCTTCTTTCGGTTGGCTTTTCTTCTGTTAGATTGATTCTTCAATTCCTTGTAGTAGTTCCGGGCAAGCCGGACTAGCTTAGGTCGATCTCCTTCGTTATTTTCTGAGTCTGAGTCTGAATCAGACTCGGGTGCAGGTTGAAGTTTCTTCTTGGTCATCTTTCCAACTTTACCTGCAATAAAGGCAATGCCTTTCTCGGCCAGGGTGCAGTTAGTCTGCTCATGCAATTCTAGTTCAGAAACAGTTCATCTAACTTGATTTTAGAAAGATCCCTAGAAACTTTGTACGCATCTACCATAGATGCCCACAAGGTGTTTCTTGGGAAAGCGTTAAGAGCATACCTTATCAGGTCACGGTTTTCTACCTTGTGACAGATGGTGTGTAGATCATTCATCAGCTCCTGAATTCTGGCGTGGAGTTGAGCTGCAGATTCGCTGTTGTTCATCTTGATGGTATACAGCTTGTTCAGCAGAAGGTCCCTCTTGCTGATTCGGGTGTCAGAGGTTCCTTCGTGTAATTCAATCAGCTTACCCCCAGAGTTCCTTTGCGCTGTTGAATGGACCCACCCAGTTCAGCTCTTCTTTGGTTAGGCCGCATTGAAGAGTTTGAGTTGCTTTGGCATCGACTTCAATCTTTCTTTTTAGGGCGGTATCCCATTCAGTGTAGGATTGTTGTACTCCGTCAGCATTCCTTGGAATTTCCAGTCCGGACTGGATTATTATCCACATGTCCACCTGAGTTTTCAGGTGGACTTCCATCCTACTCTTCCAGTAGGAGAAATCCTCCCCACTAAAGAGCGGTGGTCTGGCGGTGCTGAAGCCTTCTTGCATGGCCATTTAGGTTATACTGAAAAGAGATAGAAAAGAGAGAAATGTCCCAAGACTTGGTCTTGGATTAGCAGTGCGGGAAAAAGAGAAAACAATTATCGAGTGGTGTTGCACCGGTCTCGATTAACGATAAAAATTTGAAAAAGAAAATTAAAAATAATTCGAAGAAAATCTAAAAAAATTCTCAAATAGGTGGTTGTACCAAATTTGAGCTTCCCCGCTCTGATACCACTTGTTGGATCGATAGAATACGATAAGGGGGGGGGGTGAATATCGTAAACCGTTTCAGATTTAGAGAGAGAATGCACAGTGGAAAATTAACACGAAAACCAAACTCGAACACAAGGATTTACTTGGTTCGGAGTCGCGGTCGGCTCCTACTCCAAGGCCCACGGTCCTTGACCGTTTACTGCGGGCAATACTATAATCGCGCAAGTTCTTACAAGAAGTTGTACAGTAATAGTGCAGTAAGAATACAATTAAAAACTAACTCTTCGTTACCGATGCCCGGTGTAGATCGTTCTTCGGTGCGTAGGGTCGTCGTTGGCGCTAGAACCTCGAGATGAAAGATTTCTGGAGCAGAGCGCTTGGGTCGAAGAGCGTATTGGCGTTGGAAGAATGTGTTGAGAAACCTTGGGGGTCGAGCCCCTTATATAGTGCACCTGGGGGCGCCCGGGACGTTGGGGGCGCCCTCCACGTGTCACACGATCCGACAAACTCTCTGTCAGCCTTTATCCCTCCAGGATCGGGCTCGAGGTTTGACGGGGGTGCCCGGGACGCAGGGGGCACCCGGGTAGACTCAGTCTGCTGGCTTCTCGCTGGCTTGAACTCTATCTGCTTCGTTGGCTTGGACCCAGGGCGCCCGGGGCATCCGGGGCGCCCGGGAGCACGAGGGCGCCCGGGAGCATGGGGGCGCCCTGCCCAGTGAGCTTCCGAAGTGTTTTCTTGCTCAACTCTTGTTTGGCTTTTACCTAGGGCGCTCGGGACCTCCTAGGCGCCTAACCCAGCTGCTGCCTCTCTCCTTTGAGGCGTTCTGAGCTGCAGAAACTTGTTCCTTCGGTCCTGCATCCAGGGTTACTACCAAACATGATAAAGCAAGTATGTTAGTGAGTTTTACAGCCGTAGCTGTCTTGGTTCTGACTTTGGGTCTCCAAAATGGAGCCCTAGGTCGAGCCGACGCCTACTGTTCCCTCGACGGGGAACGCATCCTCACCTACTCCTCTCAGGAGAGTTTACCTTTTGCCAACTGGCTCCTCCGGTTGGACGTTTGCCCGATGCACTTGACCAGGTCTTCATGCCCACCTTCTGAGCAGGTCTTCGGTGCCCAGCTCCTTGCCAGGGCTTCGTGCCTAGTCCTCAACCAGGACTTCGTGCCCACCTTCCGAGCAGGTCTTCGGTGCCCAGCTCCTTGCCAGGGCTTCATGCCCAGTCCTCTACCAGGACTTCGTGCCTAGTATACCTAGGGCTTCTTTTCCTGTATACTTAGTGAACATGTTAGATCAACATAATATCTTAACTTTTGAACCCTTTGCCATTATCAAAACACAGGTTCGACTTGGGTGCTGTCTGCACCAACATAACAAAGATCAACTCATCAAGGTTGGTCCCTTTACAAGTGCAAATGATTTGTGGAACAAGCTCATCGAACTCCACGAGGGTACCCGAGATTCAACAATCGCCAAGAGGGATTTATTCCTCAATCAACTCCAAAACCTCTCCATGAAGGAGAGTGAAACCGTAAGTGAGCTCCACAGCAGATTCAAAGAGGTATTGAATGGTCTTCATTCCATAGATGAAAAGGTCGAGAATTGCAACCTTGTGAGGTATGTGTTGAAAGCCTTTCCAAGGAATGCTTTGTGGTCATCCATGGTGGATGCCTACAAAGTCTCCAAGGACTTATCAATTGTAAAGTTAGATGACTTATTTTGTGAGATGGAACTTCATGAAATGGCTAACAAAGGCCCCAAGGAGAAGAGGATTGCCTTAGTTGCAGGAGAAAAGAAGGAGAAGAAGAAGGAGAAGGAAGTCTCTTCATCCTCATCTTCATCCGAATCCGAGTCCGAATCCGAGGAGGATGGCAGCGACTCTTCTTCCTCTGAGATGGCCAATTTCGTTAGAAGGATGATGAGGAAAGGTCGACGCTTCAAGGGTAAAGGTAACCCAAGTGAAGTTAAGCTTGATAAGAATAATATTACTTGCTATGAATGTAGTAAGAAAGGGCACTTCAAGAAGGACTGCCCAATGCTCAAGAAGAAGGAGGATAAATCCAAGAAGAAGAAGAAGGCCTTGAAAGCCACTTGGGATTGTTGGATCGATAGGACCGATAGAGGGGGGGGTGAATATCGGAAAACTTTCAGATTTACGTAAAGAGCAAGTGCACAGCGAAAAATAAAAAATTACACAGAGACGCAGTCGTTTTTACTTGGTTCAGAGCCTGTGTCGACTCCTACTCCAAGGCCCACGGTCGTTGACCGTTTACTTTGGGCAATTCTATATCAGGTGCAAAGTCGTTTACAAAAGATTACAGAATTATAATTACGTACAGTAAACTTTAAAATAGCTCTTTTACCGACGTCCGGAGTAGATCGATTATTTCGGGGCAGCAGGACGTCGTCGGCTCGATTTGGTGAGTTTACGGAGCAAGGCGCGAGAGCAGAAGAGCTTTGAGGCGTTTCACGAAGTTGATGCTTGAAGACTTGGTCGAGGGTCCTTTATATAGGGCTTGGGGGCGCCCGGGACGTCGGGGGCGCCCCCACGTGGCCTTTGATCCGCAAAGGTCTCGGTCAGTGTCTATCCTCTGGATCCGCTTTGACCGGGGCGCGCGGAGCGCTCGGGGCGCCCGGATTGACCGGGTCAAGCATTATCTGCTTGGCTTCGATGGCTTCTGGTTCGAGGCATGCGCATGGGGGCGCCCGAGACGCTGGGGGTGCCCGGGAGCAGCGGGGGCACCCGGGAGCACGAGGGCGCCCGACCCAGCATTTATTCGAACCTTTTTTCTCTTTACTTGTTTTGTATGCACCTTGGGGGCGCCCGGGACACTCCGGGCGCCCTACTCAGCCACTACCTCATTCCTTTGAGGCTATCTGAGCTGCAGACACTCCTTCCTTTGGTCATGCATCCAGGGTTAGTCCAAAACACAATAAAGCAATAAAATATTTGTTTATACAGCCTTAGCTGTCTTGGTTCTGACTTTGGTCTCCTAAATGGAGCCCTAGGTCGAACCGACGCCTACTGTTCCCTCGACGGGGAACGCGTCCTCACCTACTCCTCTCGGGAGAGTTTACCTGATGCCAACCGTTCCTCTGGTTGGACTTTTGCCTGACGGTCCTTTGTCAGGTCTTGGATGCCGCGCTGCCCTTCGCTCGGTGCCTAGCATTCCTTCGCTAGGGCTTCAGTCCCAGGCTGTCCTTCGCCTGGTGCCTAGCAGTCCTTCGCTAGGGCTTTTGTCCCTGGCATTCCTTCGCCAGTGCCTAGCAGTCCTTCGTGTTGGTGCAGAATGCACCCAAGTCAAACCTGGGTTTTGATCATGGCAACATAGGTCAAAAGTTAAGTCTTTCTTGTTTTCTAACAAGTTAATCTAGTGTGCAGTCAAAGCCCTAGCGAAGGACTGCTAGGCACTGGCGAAGGAATGCCAGGGCAAAAAGCCCTAGCGAAGGACTGCTAGGCACTGGCGAAGGAATGCCAGGGCAGAAAGCCCTAGCGAAGGACTGCTAGGCACTGGCGAAGGAATGCCAGGGCAAAAAGACCTAGCGAAGGACTGCTAGGCACCGGGCGAAGGACAACTCGGCATCCAAGCCCTGACAAAGGACCGTCAGGCAAAAGTCCAACCAAGGGAGCGGTTGGCATCAGGTAAATTCTCCCGAGAGGAGTAGGTGAGGACGCGTTCCCCGTCGAGGGAACAGTAGGCGTTGGTTCGACCTAGGACTCCATTTTGGAGACCAAAGTCAGAACCAAGACAGCTAAGGCTGTATAAAATAAATAATTAATTGTGTTATTGTGTTTTGGACTAACCCTGGATGCAGGACCGAAGGAACGTGTGTCTGCAACTCAGAGAGCCTCAAAGGAGTGAGGCAGCAGCTGAGTAAGGCGCCCTGAGTGTCCAGGGCGCCCTCAAGGTGAACCAAAACCAAGCGAAGCAAAAAGGGCTTCAGCTGCTTACTGGGCAAGGCGCCCTCAGCAGCGAAGGCACCCTCGTCAGCGAAGGCGCCCTCAGCAGCCAAGGCGCCTCCAGCCCAAGACTGCGAAGCTCCAGCCTTATCCAACCGAGAAGACCGCTTCAACCAAGGCGCCCTCAGCGACCAGGGCGCCCCAGAGGTCAAACTTAATCCCTGTTCGAGCGGGATAAAAGTTGACCGAGCAAAGTGTGGATCGGCTGACACGTGGCAGGGCGCCCCCGACGTCCAGGGCGCCCTAGGTGCTATAAATAGCACTCCTCGACCCCAAGCTTCACATCAACTTCGCTCCAAAGCTTCCACGCTCTTCTATGCTCGTGCCTTGCTCCAGAAACGCCTCACCTCGAGCCGACGACGTCCCGCTGCCCCGAAAAGAGTCGATACACTCCGGACGTCGGTAACGAAGAGCTTAATATTTTATTATTATTTTATTGTACTCTCTTTGTAATTGAAATTATTGTAACCCCCCCCCCCGGACCTCTTTGCGCGAATATAGAATTGCCCAAAGTAAACGGTCAACGACCGTGGGCCTTGGAGTAGGAGTCGACACAGGCTCCGAACCAAGTAAAAACCACTGTGTCTTTGTGTTGTATCTCGTATTTTTATTTCCGCTGTGCACTTACTCTTAGCTTTCCGAAAAAGAATGATTACCGATATTCACCCCCCCCTCTATCGGTTTTTCACGATCCAACAAGTGGTATCAGAGCGGGGAAGTTCAAACCTGGTGCAACCACCAGTTTAAAATTTTTTTTCGGATTTCTTTTTAATTTTATCATTCTATTTTCTTTATCTTACGAATTTTTCGATAAAAATTTCATTCGTTTTTTTTGGCAAGGTTGGTGCAACACCCCTTGTCTTTAATTTATCCAGCACTGCTAATCCAAGACCAAGTCTTGGCAAATTTCTTTTTAGCTTTCTTTTTCAGTCTAAATGGCCATGCAAGAGGGATTCAGCACCGCAAGACCTCCACTCTTCAGTGGAGAAGACTTTTCCTACTGGAAAAGCCGCATGGAGGTCCACCTGAAATCTCAGGTGGACATGTGGATCATTATCTAGTCCGGTCTGGAGATCCCCCGAAACGCTGATGGACTTCCTCAGAACTACTCCGAATGGGACAACTCCCTTAAACGCAATATAGAAGCCGACGCAAAAGCGACACAAACCCTATAATGCGGGCTGACAAAGGAAGAGCTGAACCGCGTGGGCCCCTTCAATAGTGCAAAGGAGCTATGGACAAAACTGATCGAGCTGCACGAAGGGACTTCAGATACTCGGATCAGCAAGCGGGATCTGCTACTAAACAAATTATACACTATCAAGATGGCGGACAACGAATCAGCAGCCCAACTCCACGCACGGATCCAAGAGGTAATGAACGGTCTTCACACAATAGGTCACAAGGTCGAAAACCGTGACCTAATAAGGTATGCTCTAAACGCCTTCCCTAGAAACACCTTGTGGGCATCTATGGTAGATGCATACAAGGTCTCTAGGGATCTTTCTAAAATAAAATTAGATGAGTTATTTTCTGAACTAGAACTGCACGAACAAACTAACACCAATATGGTTGAGAAAGGTATTGCTTTTCTTGCAGGCAAGACTGGAAGAACAACGAAGAAGAAGCCTGAACCTGAAACCGAATCTAACTCAGACTCAGATTCAGAAGAAGAAGAAAGAGATCAAACTAAGCTGGTCCGGCTCGCTCGAAGCTACTACAAGGAGCTGAAGAACCGAACCAACAAACGAAAAACCGGCCGAAGAAAGGACGAACCAACTGAACCAGCAAACAAGCCCAATGTGACCTGCTATGAGTGCAAGAAAAAGGGCCACTACAAGTCAGAGTGCCCTAACCTAAAGGAGACTAAAAAGACGAGAAGAAAGAAGGCACTGCAAGTAACCTGGGACGAGTCTTCCTCAGAAGAAGAAGAAGAGGCACCCCAGTCCAACCTCCTAGCTCTGACCGCCTCAGATAAAGTCGAGACAGAATCAGAATCAGAACAAGAGGACGGCGAGCTGACCTTCACAGAAGACGGAGAAATTAAGGTAACTGGTTTTAATAGATTACAGTTAACTGAATTGATTTCTTTTCTTTCTCGAGATTTGGCAAAAGTCAAACTCCGGGTCGAAACCCTCCGACAGGAAGTAAAACTCCTGAAGGAGGGAGCTGACTCTAAACCCTTAACCGAGAAGGTTCAGGAAGGAACTCCTACTCAAGTTGAAAAACTTGAAAAGGAGAACTCTTCCCTGAAAACTCAGGTTAAGGATTATAGAACAACTTTAGAACGATTTACATCTGGTTCCAAGGGTCTTGACATGATCCTTGGAAAACAGAAATCAGTTCTAAATCGATCCGGACTTGGCTACCGAACCAAATCCCGACAAAGATCATATTTGACTGTACTGAATCAGTCCAGAGGCAAAATTCAGGCATGGGTACCTAAATTGTGCCTGAACAAACCAACTGGATCAAATCAGTATTGGATCCCCAAGGACAAGATTCACATCTTGCCTAACCATCACCATGGCTTTAGTCCAGGGGGAGCCAAACTGAAAACCATTTTCATTATTAGATGAATTTATTATTATTAATTTAAATTGATTGGTTGAATGTTTATTTATTTTCTGCAATATACCATGCTTAGACTTAGGCTAGATTAAGGACTAAACAAACTTAGCTGAAATTTGACAACATAGTATTGGGTGGAGGTGAGATGATAGTACATTGGGGAAACCAATTCTAATAAGATCAAGTTTACTTGGTCTCTTTAGACTGGTGAAACCAGCCGAAGCTACCGATCCAAAACTCAAACTAGTTAGACCAGAAATTTTTCAAAAAATAATTTTGAAAATGAAACTTCATTAAAAGGCTTTGTCAAGGAAAGGGTGGATGATCCCATAAGGCTTCGGCCAAAGAAGGCCTAGTGCCTCGCCAAGACCTGGAAGCCAATTTTTGAAATTCAAATTCAAATTAATTTTTGTCAAATTCGAATCTAACACAAAATTTCAGTTATTTGTAGATTTAAACTTCTGTCAAATTTAATGGGTTTCAAAATTAATTGAGTTTTTAAAATTTAATTGCTTTCAAAATTAATCAATCTTTTCAAAACAACTGTTAATCATCAAAACCTGTCTCACGAAAACCATAAGGTTAACGTGATTGAAAACCCTAGATTTGGGTGAGACAGACTAGGCAGTGAAACTCAATTTAAGCTATTCCTGATTCTAATTGGATCCAAATCAAGAAAATTCTTTATGCGTAGGAACATAAAGATTTGGACCAATGGATGTTGGATAGCGGTTGCTCCAGACACATGACTGGAGATAAATTGAAGTTCACCAAGCTCAAACTCAAAAACCTAGGCTCAGTGGCATTTGGCAATAATGCTACACTCAAGGTAATTGGGTCAGGTAATATTGAGCTTAAATCTGATTTCATTATTAAGAAAGTTCTATTGGTTGAAAACTTTAATTTTAACTTGCTTAGCATAAGTCAGTTATGTGATTCTGGTTATATAGTTACTTTCAATAATTCTAACTGCCTGATTAGAAATGAACAAGACACAGAAATCATACTTAAAGGGACTAGGAAAAACAATGTATACACTATAAATCTTCCCCTTATACCCAAATGTATGTTAACACAATTAGAACAAACAAACCTCTGGCATAGGAGATTAGGTCATACCAATGTAAGAACCATTTCAAAAATTACCCAATTTGGCTTAATCAAAGGTATCCCCAAAATTAAAAATAATGAAAACCTAATATGTGAATCATGTAATCAAGGCAAACAAACCAAATCCAATCACAAACTTATTCAATCTGACTTAACTCAAACTACACTTGAGCTCCTGCACCTTGACCTATTTGATTCACATGGAGCCAAGTCACTAAGCGGGAACCGATACTGCTTAGTAATAGTTGATGATTACTCTAGATTTACCTGGGTTAGGTTCCTAAAAACCAAAGATGAAACCCTAAATCTATTTATTGAATTCTGTAAACTAATTGAAAATCAAAATGACACTAAAATTAAAAGACTTAGGAGTGATCGCGGGGGAGAGTTTGAAAATCAAAAATTTGATGAATTCTGTAAGGTAAATGGGTATTTACATGAATTTTCATGTCCTAGAACCCCCCAACAAAATGGGATAGTTGAGCGAAGGAATAGAACCTTACAAGAAGCCGCTAGGGCTATGCTCAACGAGTTTAAACTAGCAAACCAATTCTGGGCAGAAGCAACTAGTACAGCCTGTTATATCCAAAATAGGGTTTTGATCAATAAGCGACACAACAAAACCCCCTATGAACTGTACTACCATAGACTTCCAAACCTACATTACCTAAGGGTCTTTGGGTGCAAAGTCCATATCCTAAACACCAAAGACTATTTAGGAAAATTTCAATCCAAGTCAAACCCAGGCATTTTTCTAGGGTATTCAACCACAAGTAGAGCCTATAGAGTTTACAACAAACAAACTAAGAAAATTGAAGAAACAACCAACTTAATTTTTGATGAAGAAATTAATTCAAATTCTAATAATCCAGAACCAATTTCATCAAACTCTGACCAAGAAAATGAACGACTTATTGAACCATTAATTGAACCCTTAAACGAACTAACTATTGAACCAATTAATGAACCAAGAATCGAACCACCAAATGAACCAGTCCAAAGAGTCGAACCAAATAGTGAACCAAACCAACCAGCCGGACCTGAGGCTGAACCAAGCTCTAGAAGAACAAAGAAACCCAGACTTAGTCACCCAACCAATCAAATTGTGGGTGATCCAACTCTAGGAGTCAGGACTAGGTCCTCATATAGAAACCTCAGTCAAATAGCTATGATATCAAAAATAGAACCCAAAACTATAGATGAAGCCCTACCTGACCCTGATTGGATCATAACTATGCAAGAAGAATTAGCCCAATTTGAGAGGAACCAAGTCTGGGAACTAGTGCCTAAACCTGAAGGTAAATCCATTATAGATACTAAGTAGGTCTTTAGGAACAAGCTAAATGATCAAGGAGAAATAGTCAGAAATAAATTTTCCCACTTAGTAGCTAAGGGATTCAGCCAAGTAGAGGGACTAGACTATGATGAAACATATGCCCCAGTAGCTAGACTTGAGTCCATTAGAATGTTATTGGCCTTTGCATCCCATAAAGGATTTAAATTATATCAAATGGATGTAAAGTCAGCCTTTTTAAATAGATTTATAAAAGAAGAAGTTTATGTAGGACAACCCCCAGGGTTTGAGGAACTAGACAAACCCAACCACGTCTACAAACTAACTAAAGCCCTATATGGATTAAAACAAGCACCTAGGGCTTGGTATGAAAGACTATCAACTTACTTAACTACTAAAGAATTTAAACAAGGCCAAATTGACTCAACCCTATTCATTAAAACCCTAGGAAAAGATATATTTATTGCCCAAATTTACGTAGATGACATAATCTTTGGATCCACCAACACCAACTTTCTAAAAGAATTTGTCAAGATAATGGAAGATGAATTTGAAATGAGCTTAGTTGGTGAGCTTACATTTTTCCTAGGACTACAAATCAAACAAACTAGGGATGGTAACTACGTTCATCAATTCAAATATGCTAAAGAATTAATAAAGAAATTTAAAATGGATAATTCTAAAAAGTATAAGTACCCCATGGCCACTAATGTAAAAATAGATAGTGACCCTGATGGTAAACCAGTAGAACCTAAACTCTATAGGAGTATGATAGGTAGCCTACTGTACCTTACAGCCAGCAGACCTGATATTCTTTTTGCTGTAGGGATATGTGCTAGATACCAAACTTGTGCTAAGGAAACGCACTTAGCAGCCCTAAAAAGAATCTTAAGATATGTAAAGGGCACCCTAAATGTAGGGATTTGGTATCCTAGAAA
>JAGFNQ010000930.1:0-80410 GCA_024364735.1 Boesenbergia rotunda
AGCGTCACCCGTAATATGGTGGACTATAAAGGCGATCACTGGGTATGCAATGAATTATACGGAGGGATGTGAGTGATGTAGATGGGATCTATCCCTCCCATATGACGGGAGTGATATCTGTGGGCCTCTTGATTGAGTAGGACTGCTAAAATGCATGACCATGCTCAAATGAGTCAATATGAGATATTGAGCTTATTTGATTGAGTGAGTATACTTGGGGATCAAGAAACACATAGATTGATTGAGGATGACACGGTCTATGCCTTATAGGTCAATCTAGATATCAAGGATAGAAGGACAAGGTCATACATTATCATAGTCACAGAGATTTAATCGGATCTCGACTTTTCTTGTCACTTGGGTAACAATGATATATTGCTAGATGCCGCTCATTGCTTATGTGTCTAAAGCATTTAGGCGCATTGCCAACGTTACGAGAACCTATTGGGTCACACACTAAGGACATGATGCTTCGGGAAATCGGATCGGGAACACGAGTTGGGATCTCAGGCGATCTGATCGGGAGCCCGGGCTAGGAACTCGGGAGCTCGAGTTAGGAACTTGGGAGACCCGATTGGGAGCTCGAGTCGGGAGCTCAAGAGACTAGCTCGGCAGGCTTGGTCGGGAGCTCGAGGTCTTGGTCGGCAGACTTGGTCGAGAGCTCGGGGACTTGCTCGGGAGACTTGGTCGGGAGACCTGGTCGGGAGCCCGAGAGGCTGGGTCAGAATTAAGGGAAATATTGATTCATTAAAGTGATTAATGAAGGGAAAAGAAAAGATTCTTTTCTTGCATGGGAAAAGATAAAGAGCCACATGAAAAGATGTGCTCTTTATTGATATTAATGAAGGAAGTCAAAGAGACACAAACCTCTTCATATTCATGGGATGAGTATAAAAGAGAGTCTTGGGACTTTGGATAAAGGGGTGTGAGTCTTCCCTTTCTTCTTCCCTTCCTGATCTTCCTCTTTTTAACTGAAACTCTATTGTAGGGTTCTTGGTGTTCTGCGAGCTACCTCAAGTTGCTAGCACAACTAAGGTCGTTCTTCCCGAAGTTGAGAGATCGTGCCCATGTGGATACGCATAGAGGCACGGACGCTTGAACCTGCAAGAGATCCGGTGGCACTTGGACGAGCGGGATAATGTAAGGGCACGCTTTAAAGGTATACACTGTAGATAGATCTATTAGATAGATGAACTTCGTACGAGTTTTCTTTCGCATGGATCGCTCTAGGGTTCTTGTTTCCGCTGCGTTTTGTGTTTATGTCACCGGGAGAACCCAATAGCCCGATCAAGAGCTTTAAAACCCTACTACCTCTCGGTGAGTAGGCTTGGCCTCGGTGCTGTACATGCCCGGCCAAGAGCTGCAAAATCCTATTGCCTCTTGGTGAATTGGCTTGGCCTAGGTGTTGTACATGCCCGACCAGGAGCTTAACTTTTTAGAGAGGGCAAAGAATCACTCAAAATATAAGAATTCCAGGGATGTCTGCATTCAAAGCTGAAATGATTACATGCTCATCCTACAAGAGAAAGCATAAAAGAAGAAGAAGATGTAGTGGGCGAGGAGTGGTCGGGGAGCCGGGGTCCAAGTCTGGAAGGATTCTATAGGTCCTGCTCTTCAGGAGTAATCTCATTCCAGACCCACTGGACAATTATAGCGCTCAAGTCTGAGCCTGGTTTCAACAGTTGATCCTTCTCCAACTGGCTGATGGCGCCATGGAAGCCCTGTTTGAGGGGCTTCAATGTCTGGCCAGCTACAATCTCAGCGTACTCCTCTGATTGCAGGAACTTAGCCTTGGACTCCTCTTCAGCCTGGGACAGTTGGGCTACGTGGTCACTCTGCTACTGCTGCAGTGTGGCCTCAACCTCCTCCTTGGCCGCCTTCTGCGTCGCCACCTCCCGGAATAGACATTCCTGAGCCCCTAACATTTCTTGGAGCTTCTGGGTAGTAGTGGAAGCTGTTGGGATCTTTGCCCTAGCTAGAGGGGGGGTGAATAGCACTTTGTCGAACCCCTTCTTCCTACACGATTGTTAGCGCAGCGGAAATACAAATAAAATAATTAATACAATGCTAACAAACCGTATTTAGTTGGTATCCACCCCGGCCGGGTGACTAATCCAACAATCCATCGGTGGATCACTCCCCGGATAACCTCCGGCTAGCCCGCGTCGCTCCTTGTGGGTGGAGAAACCTCGCCACAACACCTTGGACACTATCTGGGCACAAAAGACTACTAACACGCTCTACCCAAGCGAGTTTCGTCAAGAAACCCCAGCCCGATCGAGTCCCCCTTTAAATAGACTCGGGCTGAAAATCACGCCACCAGTCGACTGCCCAAATGCCAGTCGACTGGTGCCACTAAAATCCGACCGTTACACCCAACGTTCGAATTCTTAGCTGTTTCCAGACTTCACCAGTCGACTGGTACAGGACCAGTCGACTGGAGTCAGTCGACTGGAACCAATTCCAGTCGACTGGAAGTCGACTGGTCGACCCTCCTTGGGTCGACCCGATTCTCTGTGTGTTCTAGCAGTCGACTGCCTTCGGGCCAGTCGACTGCCCTGCCTACCAGCCTAGGGTTTAGCCTCCCTGAGTACATTTCACTCAACACTTGACCCCTAGGACTTCCCGAGTACATTCACACAGCACTCGTACCCTCATGACTCGACTGACTCCTCCTCCGCAGTCTCGACTGTTGCCTTCGCGCCCTCTTCGTCTTCGGCCCTCGTCCCTCGGATGCGCACGCAAGCCTCCAGCTTGCATCCATGCCACCCTTCACGTACGCCTCGAAGTCCGCGCCCATCAGCTCATCGTCCCTGCACTCCAAGGTCCCTCAGATGCGCACACAAGCCTCCAGCTTGTCTCCATGCCATCCTTCACCGTACTGAGGCCGTCCAGTCAGGTCCATATGCGTAACCTGTACAACCTGCACACTCCATATACGCATATCAAATACAAGGATAAGCCTAACTTAAACCCTTTGCACAAACATCAAAACCCATGGTCACACCGGACCATCTTAGGGCCGATTGCTCCAACAATCTCCCCCTTTTTGAAGTTTGGCAATCCGTTTAAGTTAGGGAAAGCAAGATAGTAGTCAATAGCAAAAACCATGCTAAATAAATGCATATGCAATGCAAGTATGGATCCTATCCCAAGGCATCCTACACCTAACCCTCCGAGCCCTCCAAGCTAGGAATTTTACACCTAGCCCTCCAATCTAGGAATTTTCCACCTAACTCTCCAAGTTAGGATTTGCCACCAAACCGGGCTTTTTAAAGCTTCTCCCAAGCTCTCCCTACATTGGACTTACAAAGGCTTTTTAAGAACCTGTCCAAGGTTCCCCTTACGCCACAAATGGAGCAACCATGCTCCCCCTTAATCTCAACTCCCCCTAAAACTAGGGTTTCTAGCAAAGGTATGTTTGGTTTCCCACTTAAAACCCAACATCTCTCCCCCTTTGCCATACATCAAAAGAACCCCAATAATATCCCAATTATCAATTCTTTTAATCCCCAATAATCATAAACATAGTGTACTAGACCCCCATACACATGTTTCTTACCAATTGGACCCAAACCAGCTGCTGATACAAAAATCAGCCCTGACCAGTCGACTGCCCCCAGGGCAGTCGACTGATACTCTGATAATCAGTTTTCTGGCCGAATTTCAGAAACGCGCCAGAAATTTCACAAATCTCCAAAAATTCCCAAATTTCGTGGAGAACATTGTGGTACCCATACCTACTTGGGAAAAATACATTTCACCATGTACCTGTCACCATTCCCAAGTTTGGTACAAAACCCAAAAATTTTCTTATGAAAATTAAGGCAAATAGGAGACAACCTCCCCCTTAACCCATGCCTTCTCCTAATTTTTATTTTCAAAGGGTTAAGTTCTACCCAACTTAACCTCCTAACACCATGTTGAGTTATCCCCAACCCAACATCCGAGTTCTTCCCCTTTTGGATACCATTAAGGCTTGCTCCCAAGCAACCTTTTCCTTAGTGCCAAAATGAACTCACAAACATTCTAAAAACTCTAAAGGTTTGCAAGCACACTTGCTAGGATATACCCTATCCTAGAAAGTAATGACATCATGAAAATATCAAGTGTGCTTGACTTTTGGTACAATTCTAAGCTTCTTAAGGATTTTTCATTAAGTGTCAATTTCCAACTTCCTTTCTAATTCCATGTGTTTGTCACATCTACCCATCCTAATTTGACACATGGAATTGTCCTCAAACTTCCTTTTTGACCTTTAAATCTTAGATTCCTAGGGAGACTTATCAATTTCCTTGGTTTTCAATGATTTTCATAAATCCTTATAAAGTCATGGGATAACACTTCTTTCAAGGATTATAAAATTATAATCGAGAATTCTAATCCTAAATCATATCCCATAACCAAGTTTGTAATTTCTGATTGGCCAACATTCTCATTATCAATTTCAGCCTACGGACCAGTCGACTGCCCATGGGGCAGTCGACTCAAAACCTCAGAATGTTTCTGGGCTTGAGACCAGTCGACTGGGATGGTCCCAGTCGACTGCCTCCAGTCGACTGGGGTATTCCCAGTCGACTGCCCTTCAGTTTTTCTGGCGTACAGAGACATTGGTCGACCTCCCAGTTGACTGCTAGTCGCCTGCCACCAGTCGACTGGTATCTGAGCCAGTCGACTGGTAGCTGAATTTCAGCCCTCTTTGGTGATTTTCAGAAATGTCGTAAAAATTCTACAAATCTCCAAAAATTATGAAATTTCGTGGGGAGATTTGTGAAGCCAATATCTACTTGGGAAAAATATGTTTCCAAATAAATGTACTCCAAATCCCAAGATTGGCATGAAACTTAAATCTCTCTAAAGTGTATCAATTAAACTTATCCTAAAAGTTCTAATTCTCACTTTTCTTCAATGCATTCACTTCTCCTTGATCATAACTCATTTTTATTATTGAGTTACATGGTATTCCACTATTAAACCTCAATTTTGTCAATTATAGCCCTATTTTCACCTTTTCTCCCTAAAATTCACCTTTTGATGTGCCAAAATCGAGGATTAAGACTTACCCAAGTCTTCCAATCCTTTTTGGCACATTTCACCTAATTTCCTAAGGAAGAACCTTTTGAGATCCATCTACCATGGACCCCAAAGGCTCCTAGAGCTCCCCCTTGAGCTCTTAGCCTTAGCCACCTCCCTAGGTGACTCCATCCACGCTAGGCCACACCGGTGTGTCACCGATGACTCTTGGCCTACAAAATTGACCTTTTTAACCTTGGACACCTTGTTCTTGGTTAGGTCACTCTCTTTATCCTTGGATGGCATCCCCTTGCCACCCTTAGACCTTCCCTCCTTACTAAGATTGTATGTTTTCCCAACATACTTCTTTCCATTTCCCTTGGAGGTCTTAGATTGGTACCCCAATCCCGATCTATCATAGTTGGGTTTGATGCTACCCAACACCATGTCTAGACCTTTAGATCCAATCTTGAATCTTTCTAAGGTCTTCTCTAAAGTATCAAGTCTTGCCCTTAAGGCTTGATTTTCCCTTTTTAGCCCTCTAACCTTCGATTCCATATGTCCACTTTGGACATTCCTAGACCTATCCATTTTCTTAAGCACATTCTTTCCCTTCTTGGAATTAGTGCCATGATCTTTAGATACAAAGGTTCTAGATTTACTATGATGCATGCTTTTCTTAGAGTATTGGTCTACCTTGTTATCCTTAGTCCTATCCTTATACTTAAATCCAATGTTATGTACCATTAAGCAATTTTCATGAAATCTAGCATGCATGAATGAATGATTTGTATTATTTCTAATATTCATGGATGGGTAATTGGCATGATTCTTAGTATTCATTGAGGAACTTAAATATGAATGACAATTTAATCTAGGGTTAGGAATTACCTCCCTTACCCTTGTAGTCCCTCCTTGATGTGGGCTTCTTCTCTTCTTTCTTTCTTCTTTCTCCCATCTCCTCAAGTGCTCCATTTTCTTCAACTCACTTTTTCTAGGACACTTGGTGTGAAAGTGCCCCATCTCTCCACATGTAAAGCATCTAACCTTCTTCCTCCGTTCTTGGGCTCCTCCATTCCTACAATTTATGTTAGATTCAAATCGAATGGACTCGGGTTTAGATTTTACCTCCTTCTTACCTTTTGAATATTTGTCCTTGTAGTGCCCCTTTTCGTTACACCCAAAGCACATGATGTGTTCCTTCTTCTTGGCTTTGGTGGAGGTGGAGGTGGAGGCTAGGTTGACTTCTTCAACCTTGGATGATGTAGATGCTTCCTCTTGTTCCGACATGATTGAGGGTCTCTCCTCCCCCTCAACTCTTGAAGTCGACACTTCATCTTCTTCTCTTGAGGAGGTCGATGATCTTTCACTTAGCTCCTCCCCCTCACTTGAAGAAGTTGACACTTCTTCCTCCTCGTGAGCTATTGAGCCCATTTCCTTGGACTCTTCCACCACTTGACCTTGTGTAGGGTTTTTATGAAATTCCACCAACTTTGTCCATAATTCATGTGCATTCTTATAATTCCCTACAACACTCAAAATATTGTTAGGCAAACGATTTATTAATATACTTATTACCTTCTCATTTGCCTTTATTGATCTTGTTGTTCTTGATTCCAATATCTAGGCCTAAGCCTCTTTCCGTGCTTATCCCTTGGAATCTCGAACGGCTCTTCTAGCGCAATCCTTAGCTCCCACTCCATCGTGAACCATGTCTCGATCCTCGCCCTCCAAAGATCGAAGTCTTCACGGTCGTAGGCCGGCGGAGTGTAGATGTCGTTCCCAAATGGACCTTCACCTTCCATTTCCTCTAGCGTATGCTCCCTCGGCGGTTAGTTCGATCAAGAGCGGTCCTTCGCTCTGATACCACTTGTTGGGATCTTTGCCCTAGCTAGAGGGGGGGTGAATAGCACTTTGTCGAACCCCTTCTTCCTACACGATTGTTAGCGCAGCGGAAATACAAATAAAATAATTAATACAATGCTAACAAACCGTATTTAGTTGGTATCCACCCCGGCCGGGTAACTAATCCAACAATCCGTCGGTGGATCACTCCCCGGATAATCTCCGGCTAGCCCGCGTCGCTCCTTGTGGGTGGAGAAACCTCGCCACAACACCTTGGACACTATCTGGGCACAAAAGACTACTAACACGCTCTACCCAAGCGAGTTTCGTCAAGAAACCCCAGCCCGATCGAGTCCCCCTTTAAATAGACTCGGGCTGAAAATCACGCCACCAGTCGACTGCCCAAATGCCAGTCGACTGGTGCCACTAAAATCCGACCGTTACACCCAACGTTCGAATTCTTAGCTGTTTCCAGACTTCACCAGTCGACTGGTACAGGACCAGTCGACTGGAGTCAGTCGACTGGAACCAATTCCAGTCGACTGGCAGTCGACTGGTCGACCCTCCTTGGGTCGACCCGATTCTCTGTGTGTTCTAGCAGTCGACTGCCTTCGGGCCAGTTGACTGCCCTGCCTACCAGCCTAGGGTTTAGCCTCCCTGAGTACATTTCACTCAACACTTGACCCCTAGGACTTCCCGAGTACATTCACACAGCACTCGTACCCTCATGACTCGACTGACTCCTCCTCCGCAGTCTCGACTGTTGCCTTCGCGCCCTCTTCGTCTTCGGCCCTCGTCCCTCGGATGCGCACGCAAGCCTCCAGCTTGCATCCATGCCACCCTTCACGTACGCCTCGAAGTCCGCGCCCATCAGCTCATCGTCCCTGCACTCCAAGGTCCCTCAGATGCGCACACAAGCCTCCAGCTTGTCTCCATGCCATCCTTCACCGTACTGAGGCCGTCCAGTCAGGTCCATATGCGTAACCTGTACAACCTGCATACTCCATATACGCATATCAAATACAAGGATAAGCCTAACTTAAACCCTTTGCACAAACATCAAAACCCATGGTCACACCGGACCATCTTAGGGCCGATTGCTCCAACAGAAGCTTGGGACTGGGCCTGGGTCACCTGCTCCTAGAGGTCGGCGGCATAAAAGGTCGATAGCTCTAAGTCATATTCTTTCAAAGCCATTAGGCACTCCCGTTCCGTATTCTGGTCCTCCAGGGCTTTCTTGGTAGATTCCAGGAGGCTGACTTGATCATAGAACTCCCTCGTCTGAGTCTGGAGCTACTCCCGCTCTTGGGGCAGTTTTTGCAAGTCCTCAGTGAGGGCTCGTTTCTTCTCGGTCTCGAGGCATTCCCGGAGTCGGTAACCGTGCAAAGTATCCTCAGAGGCTATTAAGGTGCTGAGGTAATGCTCTATCTTCGTTCGGAGGGCTCGGCTGACCTCCAACTGCAGGAGGCCAGCCTCACGGGCCCAACCAGCCTCTGCGTCGGCCACTCGCTGGAGAAGATCTTCAGTGACTCCCCTAGAGCACAACAGGCAGCTCATAGCCACACAGTTAGAGGCAACCTATGGTGCGGGACAAAGACAGTCAAGACAAGGCACAAAAATAAAGAGGAAGAGCTCAAGAATAGTCACCGTCAGTAGAGACTGATGTAACATGCCCAGATATTGGGCTGATCCAGTTACCCGCCACGGTAGAACGGGAGGAGGAAGAATTTCCTCAGCAGGGGGCCTTGATTGGCTGGGAGCGTCTCTCGGGTCAGGGACTTCCTCCTCTGAACTAGAAGCTATCGGCGAACCTTCAGAGGCGATCCCCTTTATCCGGATGGATTGGGAACTGTTCATCGCCTTCTTCTTCACCACTGGGGCCTTCCGGTGGGAGCTGGGCAGGTCCGTGGGTGTCTCCTTGCAACGGGGAGTAGTAGGAAGGTCAGTCGAGGGAACTAGGGTGTCGCCGATGGGAGCAGTGGCCGCAGCAGCGGGCAAGGAAGATTCTTCCCGAATTCTCGGGGACCGTGGAGTTGCATCCTCGTGGGCAGCAGAGCATAGGAACTCTGAGGATGTGCCTTTCTTCAACCTCTTCACGGGCGATCCCTTTGGGATAGCCGCTTCCGTCGTTTTTTCTTGGGGTGTGGGTCTTTAAAGGCGCGACAGATGGAGGGGGGCAACTTCTCCTCTGGTGCCTCGGCAGGAGGGCCAGTCGAACCGCCTTCAAGGTTCGTCGGCAACTTGGATGCTCCAATATCTTGGGGGGCCTCTGAGGCTTTCAGGTCCACGGAGGGCTCGTCCACTTCCTCACCACCCTCAATGGAGGCACCCACAGGAGCGGAAGAACAGGAACCAGGAATCAGCGCCTATTCGTTGGCCTGGTCCCACTTCAGGATCCGATTCATAACTCGGGAAAACATGACGCCGTCTACAACTAAGAGACAAAAAGACATCAATTAGCATTAACCAGGAAATAACCAGGATAAAAAGGAACTTACGAAGGCTGGGGCTAAGGCTCGTGGATTTTGGACTGAGCACGACCCGATTAAGGAGCTCTTCGCATTGCACCAGTTGGAGACCGTGGAATTCCATTCCCGCTAGGATACCCCTAGCCCGTTGATATCCCGCGTCCTGCTGAAAGTCGTCGAGGTCTGGGATAGTCGGCAGATTTTCTGTCTAGTGGATAGGACTGAAGGGGCGCTCAGGAAGCTGGATATAGAAGAACCGTTCCTTCCATCTCTTGTGGGAGGAGGGAAGGCCCTCCAGGAACCTATGGCCAGAATGAGCAGTAAAGCCAAATGCCCCTTGGGACCCGACCGGAACAAAGAAAAAAAATGGAAGAATGGGGGGGGGTCAGAGGAATATCAGGCGGCCTAGAGGGATTCCAACCTAACCCTGGAAGAGATGGTATCGTACCATTGTGTATGGTATCCTAGTTCCCTCAGGGATCCCTCATCGTCGCCTTGGGTTTTCTTTTTATTCTCCACCAGACCCATGGGGATGGAGGAAAGGAAAAAATAGAAGGGGGCTTAACCTCGAAAAAGAGGCGCATCGACAAGATGAAAAGCCAAAGAAGGAGGGCGCTTGTAGGAGGATAGGGCAAGGAGGCTGCAGAGTGTCGTTACACCCGCTTTTATAGCGAGGAGTCGCACCTCTGTAAGCAATAAGAGGGAAGCATGTCAATGGCGCTGATTGACCATCCTGAGGAGCTGCTAGCCTTTACTGTTGTCTCTTCATATGACCCGCGGTGTGTATCGAGGAGATATTGCCGCACAAGGGGGGAGGAGGCATGTGGCGATGCCACATTTACTGGGCGATCGTGTCGTCATTACAAGACTCTACACACCTATAAAGGGTCTGGGATAAGCCGTCAGAACATCACCACAAAATTTGAGGGAACGTTGGACGTATTCAAAAAACCACTCGGAGCCCTGCATTGCAGGGGGTTGCTTCCTCGGACCCGAAAAGCCACTAGTGGAAGATGGAGAGGCCATGTGAGCACTACTTCTTCATCACATCACCAGTCTAATCAGTCAGACATACTTCCTTCGATCAGACTTGAAGGAAGGGACTTGTGATGGGGTTGAATACTCCGTTGCAGACACGGGGGCTGAAGAAGTAGTGTGGTAACCTCCGCCGGGCATGAACGACTACCTTGGTGTGACATCTGAGACCCTCCCGGGAAAGGGGACCCGGAACTCGACTCGAGTGGTTGTCACCCCTGAGCTGGCTTCAGGAAGACACACCTCCGAGCTCACCTCGGGGGTAAGACCCCGAGAGCACCTCGGAGAGGCGAATGCCCAGGATCACCGAGTCAAAGAACCTCGGGATCACCTCGAGGTGGTGGGGCTCAAGGAACGCTCAATCAGAGGTCCGTTTCTCGCGGATCGGCGACGTCATCCTCATCCATTATGACGGAGGGAAGGTGGCTCAAGGAACTACCCATGATTAGCGACAATAAAAGTCTTAATCATCGCAATGACCCGGAGGGAAGGATCACGGCGACCGTTATCCGGGTGAACCATCAACCAATAATCACGGGGACGTGGCGATGATCATGGGTGCTCGTGGATGGCCACCGTAGGTATAAAAGGTAGTCCAACCCTTCTGGTAAGGGGTGTTACGAATTCTCTACAACTCATACAGTCTTTCTGCCTTCTATTCTTCTCCATCGAGGCACTGACTTGAGCGTCGGAGTGGGTTCCGCCGAATAATCTCCGGCGTATCCCCCTAACGCTTGTATTGATCTCGCAGGGCGCGAAGTTCCTCCCCTCCCATCAGCATCCGCGTGGACTGAACCTCGGTGACTGGCCATCGACGTCAACTCCTTCCGAAATCGTATTCATATCATTAGATTTGAATTCGATAATATAAATTGAGAACAATTAATTTTTAAACTTAAGAAGGATTGATAAAATTTATTGCAAAATCATTATATGATTTAGGATGATATATTTATTAACCAACATCACTAATAGAGGACTCCCTGATTTAAAATATATTAAAATAATTAAATTTTAGATTGATACAGATCCATTAGTTTGTTTCATCTTATTAGCAGATTAATTTTAATTTAAAATAATTCAGAATACTTCTCTATTTCAATCCGTGAGTTGTATTTGAAATTAATTGTTAATAAAATAATATATGATTTAAATATTATGAGAAATCTTAAAATTCATGGGCAGAGCAGAGGTACGTAAAATGCCGTAGATTTATTATGAGTTCAGGAAAGGAGCTCGTTAAAAAACAAAGCAAGATCCATTTGAAAATTACATTTTAAAGGAAGGCGCTTTCACCGTTCTAGTTAGTTCTAGTTTCTCTTCCACGCGTCGGTGGCTTCGGAATCGTACGATGGGAAAAAGAATATGCACGTGCTTCACGTGGATCTGGGTGCGACAATATAATAATATATGCGGTGGCCAGCAGAGCAGTCCAGATTTATAATCAGTTTGTCCAAAAGAAAAAAATATATTTTTTTTACATATTTATTTGTTTTGATCGAAGAAGATGGTATATGTAATATATTTTTGTTAATGATAAAAGATACATGTGTTAGTTTTTTATATATGATATAATTTTATAAGTTAAAAAATATGCATGAGTTATTTTTTAACATATGATATAATTTTATAAATGAAAAAAAATATATACATTATTTTTTTTATTAATCCATTACTTTTATTTGATTTTGAGTTAATATATTTTGATTCTAAAATTATTCAGGAATGAATTATATTTTTCTCCTTTTTTTTAATTTTAATAATAAAAAAATTATTAATTTTACTTTTTCCCCAAAATAAACAGAACAGTATATCCTGTTGTGCGGACGGTCATCACGCCCTTCAAACTTAATCGCACGTGGGAATTCTGCGCCGTCCATGATCCGCCGCCGACTAGCGTGCAACACGCGGCTCGACGACCCAGAGAGTCCTTCCGCACTATATAGATTCCTTCAATCCCCAGCCAGCTTCTCATCTCACAGCTCGACCTCTCTAGCTCGCTTCCACCTGATTCCTCTCCTTCTCGATGGCTTCTCTCAGGTCTCCCTCCCTCTGCAACAATCTCCTCACCGTCCGCCCCTCCAACAAGCTCTCTGGCCTCCATCTGATCTCCCCTGCGCTCTCACACACGGGAAGACCCTTCTCCGGCAACAAGCAACACCTCAGGTCCATCCGCTGCGCCACCCAAATATCAGCTGTTACCTCGAACCACTCCTTCCCCGGCAGCAGACCAGGTCTTGCTCTGTTCTACTTTCCCTTAGTCGATCTCTCTGTTTTTTGTTCATTCCTAATTATGTGAGCTTGTTCCTGCAGTTTCCAAGGTTCAGGAAATGTACGTGTACGAAATCAACGAGCTCGACCGTAACAGTCCGGCGTACCTTCCCCTGAGCCAGAAGGAGGTCAATTCGCTTGGCGACCTAGTCCCTTTCACCAACAAGGCAAGTGAAATTAGCAGGGCTCGAGATTATGAGTAATAAATCTGAAATTAGTGTGTGACAGAGAAAACGATCGGTTGCAGGTGTACTTGGGGGACTTGCAGAAGCGGCTGGGAATCACAGCGGGACTCTGCGTGCTCATCGAGCACGTGCCGGAGAAGAATGGTGACCGGTACGAGGCCATCTTCAGCTTCTACTTCGGGAAGTATGGCCACTTAACGGTGCAGGGGCCGTACCTGACGTACGAGGAAACTTACTTGGCTGTCACCGGTGGCTCCGGCATCTTCGCCGGCGCCTACGGACAGGTGAAGCTGCTGCAGGTGGTCTACCCGATCAAGATCTTCTACACCTTCTACCTGCAAGGCATCCCCGACCTCCCCGAGGAGCTCCTCTGCGCGCCCGTGCCGCCGTCGCCTGAGGTCGAGCCGACGCTCGAAGCCAAGGCATGCCAACCTCATGCGGCGCTCGACAACTATACCAATTAGCTGATCGCTGCAGTGACATCCGCAAATAAATTGACTGAAGCTAGAAACAATATCTTCTCTTGATCGGAGTTTGAATGGATAAAATTTCTGTAATATTATATCTGCAGGTAAACTGGTTTACATATTTGAAGGCAGCCCGTTGGTTCCAATATGGTTGATGACAAATCAACTGAAGACGTGGTTGATGGCAAAAGTGGTTGAGAAGCAACAGCTTAGTTAAAGCCATGATACGCCCATGAATTACATTTTAGGAAATATGTGTAATTTATGAAACTCATGGAAGTTATTTTACAATTTATGTAGTTTATGAAAATTATTTTACAGTTAAGTATTGTATTTAAGAGTGTTGTTACTTAGAGTTGTATGTTATTATCTATCGGATGAAAAACAAATGGTTCCTATTTATGTTTCGCTGTGTTCTGTTTTCTGAATCACCTTCAAATTAAATTCCTAAAATTCCTTTAAGTGGTGGCGTCCCCCGATCATGCAAAATGTCTTCTTTTCCATTGCTCCCTGCTCCGCTTGTGTTCAATGGAGAGTTTTACCATGTGTGGGTTGTGAAAATGGAAGCACATCTTCATGATCTCAAACTCTGGGAAGCAATTGAACAAAGGAGACACCTATTCTACCACGTACTGCAACGTCTGCTCAATAGAGTCAACATGAAGAAATAATGTCAAGAAGTTATTGTGTTCTGAGTATTCTTCATTTTGTTGTTGATAGTCATATTTTTTTTTAGAATCATGGCTTGCAAAATAGCCAGAGAAGCTTGGCTAAAAATACAAGCAGAGTTTGATGAAATGAACGCACTAAACATTTTCAGATCTTCACTCTCAGGTGAGAATTTGAATTATTTAGAATGTTTGAAACTGAGAAGGTGAAAGATTATGTTGATCGCATGATGAATACTGTTAATCAACTTAGGCATTTGGCGGAAAATATCAAAGAGAAACGCTTGGTGGAGAAGATCATGCTCTCTGTGTCCAGAAAGTTTGACATCAAGATTTCATCTTTGGAATATGCAACTATACTTGCTGATATGTCTATTATTGATTGAATTCACACTTTGCATGTCGTAGAGAAAATATTGGTTTTTCGTGATGAAATTGTTCCCTTCGAGTTTGCTCTATTTTCCTAAGTGAATACTTGGTCATCCTTGAGAGACCTCTCCATGTCTACGGATTAAAAATTAATCCGAATGGAGACCCGTCTCCCAAACGATCATCTCGTCATCGTATCGATCGGTTCGAATTACAACTTGGCCAATCTCAAAGATTGAGACTTGTAATTCGTCTAACCGTTCGACCGCGGAAAAGAAGACGAGTGGATCGTCGATTTTTGTGTTTATTATCGGGGTCCATGACACGATTAATTATTACAATTAATTATCAAATAATTAGCATAGTAATAATTAATCAACCACAACACATAAAATGATAAAAATCATAGAAGAGACGAGAGAGAAATATACCTCTCTTTACCTCGTAGTCTTCTACTTTATGTCCCTTCCCTCTTGGACGTCGTGTGGGTGACGAGCTACCAAGAACCAGAATCACCAAAGGGTACCCAACACCAACTTCTTCTCTCCTAGCCAAAACCCAAGGTTGGGTTACCGTCGGCAAGCCTCTCCTGCTCCACCCTTGTGCCGCTGGCTGCTCCAAGACCTCAAAGGTATGTCAGCCACAAGTTCTCAGGTCTGAGAAGACAATGGAGGATGAAGATGTAGAAGAAGAAGGAAGAAGAAGTCGCTTCTTCTCCTTCCAAAACCCACCGGCCTCTTCCGACTTGCTTCCTCATCGCTGGCGCCGCAAGCCAAGAGTCCTGCCGCCGGCTGCTCCACTCGGCTTCCCCTACATTATGCTCGTAGAAGAGAAGGAGAAGAGAGGAGGGAATAGAGAGAAAGACTAGCTTTCTCCTCTTCCCAACCTTTGCTTCTCTTCATCTTCTCTACCCACGCCTCACAACCCTAGGAGAGAGGGAGAAGAAGAGAGAATAGGAGAGAGAGACCCCGAGTTCGCTATGTCGTGGATTAAGCCTTGGTTTCTTGATTCCTTGGGGTATATATAGGGCTAAGGTAGAGACCATGAGGAGGAGTTGAGTCTTGACCCACTAATGGATCCAAATCCGATCCATTAATGAAGATCCATTCCACTAAAGGATCTTTATCAAACTTCCTCACCAACCCCCATATTTTCATATAGGCTCCACCTATTATGAGTACATCCATATCCATGTGTTTAAGATATCGAATGCCTGTCGATTAATTTAAATTACTGACAATTTTAATTAATCAATTTCTAACTCCTTGACTAGTACCACTCAACCTTATCATCATATTGGATCAAATCCACCTACAGAGTTTAACATGATGAACCTTATGAGCTCATCAAGGGGCATCATCATCCTGACTCACCAGGACACAGATTCCGTCAATAATCAACGACACACCATGTAATTAATATTTTTTTCTAACTTACTAGGCCTATCGATTTAGCAGAATAAGTCTCGCCCATTGGTATATCAAAGAAATAAAATATTAACTACACGTGTCTATTATTATATCGGAATTTAGAGATTGTACTCCATAATAATCCAAGGTCTAATCCAATTATTAAGTCAGTACAAATTGATGACCTCTGTTTTGGTTCTGCTCAATGCACACAAAGTACACTAGTGTAATTCTATGGTCAAGACAAACCACACCTAATTATACTACAACCATCCCGATGGTTTGTCCAACTCCATCTCGGTTGTGAGCCTCTACTTATACTATGCAAGGGACTGATAACATGATCTTCTATGTGTCACCACACACCATGTCATCTACAATGCAGAGTATGAGATTGTTATGCATATATTAATTTAAACATGCAATTGTGTTGTTGTGATTCTCTTTCAAAATGTAGATGATCATATAAAAGGATAAGTCTTTTAGTATACATTTAACAATCTCCCACTTATACTCAAAGACTCTGTTGTTCTCTCACTACCATACATCTGACCCTCATATCCTCCACATGCCGATCAAAAGCTCTCACCGGAAGGGCCTTAGTGAAAGGAACCGTTAGGTTGTCCTCCAATGTAATCTTGGTAACAACTACCTCTCCTCGCTTTACGATTTCTCGTATCAGGTGGTACTTGCGCTCTATGTGTTTACTCGCCTTATGGGCTCGTGGTTCCTTCGAGTTTGCAACTGCATCACTGTTATCACAATAGATTGTGATAGATCTGGGCAAACCAGGAATCACATCCAAGTCCATCATGAAGTTCCTGAGCCATACAGCTTCCTTGGCTGCCTCTGAGGCTGCCACATACTCAGCTTCCATGGTGGAGTCCGTGATAAGTACCATTTTATTGATTATTTCAGATGATAAAATCCATATTTGACCCATGTTTTTCATGCTTAATTGTGAATTTATCCTAGGTTTTAGGACTTGCTCTTATTTTGGACTTAATTGCAAATCTGTACATATTTGGATTATTTGGCCACTAAATTTTTGATCTATTTTTGTAGGCATGAAAGGATCATGGACCTAGGGCATACTGGGTCAAACTTGAGTCGGAAGTGGACCTGGATCGAGTTATCAAGCTTCGGATTAATCTGGGTCGTCCGATTCAAAAGCAGCTAGATCTGAGCCATCTGGGACCATCTGAGGCAATCCGAGCTAGAGTTAGGGTTAATCAAGCACTCTGATCAAGATATGAAGGTTTCATCCCAATCAGAGATCGTTCAACCGTTGGATCAAGCTCGGAGGATTCTAGACTGTCCATTCAAAGATTAGGTTGATCTGGGCCATCCGTTGCAAATATGGAGGATCCGAGCTACCCCGAGGCAGATCCTTTTGATCAACATCTGGAAAGTTTGGGTCAGATCGGATGAAGATTAGCCGTTGGATTTCCTCAAATCAATCTGAGTCGTCCATTGCTAACTACTTAATCAAAATTTCGCCACAGCTCTTCCTCGTCGCATCTTCGCCGCAACGTCTTCGTCTTCGTTTCTTCTTCGCAATTTCTTCAGTAGTTCTTCGATCAGAGGGCGTGACCACCTCAACTCTTCATTTAGATTAAGTTCGAGGTCACTAGGGAGAGCAATCCGTGGAGGTTTCAGCTTGGAATTGGGAAAGAACAGAGCTGAGTGAGGGTTTCCTCAGCTCTGCCATTGGTTGCTTCGATTTCAGTTTTGTTCCGTCCTACACCAATCCGAGCTATCTGGAGGGGTTCCCTAGATTGCTTGGTTCATCCCCGCACCATCTGCGCAATTTGACAAGGCTGAATTGAAGAAATCGAATGGGTTTTCCATCTTGAACAGAGTTTGAGCTTGATTCAATCGCAGATTCAGTTCCCCAGTGAATTGCTGAGCTTAGGGGTTCGAGGCTAGCCCTTGCGTGACGAACAAGGAGATCTTGAGCTAATGGAGTGATTGGGGTTTAGATTTCTTATTGCAATTCTGTTTTTAGCTTCAATTTCATTTCTGCATGTTGCTTCATTTCTGAAATTTATTCCAGCTGCTGTAATTTTCTTGTATGGATCGTTTCTTTCTCAATTCGAGGCTCATCCTTGAGTGACAGCAAGGGGTTCTTGAGCTGAGATGAGAGATTGAGATTTAGTTTACTTAGTCAATTTCCATTGTGTTAGCTGTAGTTTTCGATTTCTGCCAATTTTGTTTCTGAATTTTTCTGTATCAGCTGCTAGTCTTCGTTTCTGATTAGTTTCTGCCTAATTAGGGTTCAAATCTTCTAGTTAAATAGTTAGGGAGTGTGTTTAGCGAACAAGCAGATTCAATTTCAATTAGTTTTACATTTCGGCACTTGCGTATCAGTGTTTCTCTTGCGTTTCAGATGGTTTTTCTGCAGTTTCTGATTTTTGTATTAAGCTAGCTTAGTTTTAATCCTTTGAATTCATCTTGCAGTTTTGTTTCGTTTCCATAGCTATCGAATTTGATTTCTGCACTTAGTTTGTTAATTGCGTATCAACTGGGTGAATTCCAACGTATCAGTTTGCTCCGTGTATCAACTTTCAGTTAATCCCTTGAATTTTGTCTCAGTAAATCCAGTTTGTTTCTGAATTGTGTCTGAACACTAGTTTGGGACAATTGATCTCAGCTACATATTAGTTTTTTTGCATTCAATTGGCTGCATGCAATCGCTGCATTTGTTTTCATCAAAGCCTGCATTTCGTTTCTGAAATTGGTCCAATTCTGCACATCCATTGTTTCTGAAACTCAGCCTATATGCCGTGTATCAAGCTATTGGAAGCTGCCCTGTATCGAGAAGAGATTCAGCTTTGAATCCTTGTTGACTTCCAATGAATTTTTGACATGCAATCCTGATTTCTACTCTGCGTATCATGTTCACTTAATTTCTGCAAGTTTGTGCAAAGTAGAAACTTATTTCTGAATAGTGGTTAGCTTGTTTGGCACTTAGTTGACTTGATGCTTCAATTTAGCTAAAGTAAACACACTTGGCAGTATGAATTGTGCTTGGTGTAGAACTCCTGTTGAAGCACAATTTAGCTAAATTTAGCTAAGGTATGAATTGTGCTTCAACAGGAGTTCTACACCAAGCTTCAAAACCTTAGAAGATGCCTTGAAAAATGGGTTGATCAATTGAATCAAACAGAAGCCAAAAGATCAGGACAATTATCTCCTCAGGCTACTCAGGATTTTAAGGGGCATGATTGTGAACTAACTTGGAGGTTGGTGGAAGAAGAAGAAGAAGTCATCAAAATCAGGAAACCTAGAGCATGCATTCCTCCTAAAGTTCTTGTTCAAAATTCATTTACAAATTTTTCAGCACAAGAAGAGGATTCTGAAGCACTACAGGACCCTTCTCATCTTTTATTTTGTGATGATAGTGTTATTGATGGCCCTAATTTTTCCAATATTGTTGCTGCAGAAATTACTGAAGAAGCATGCATAGGAGATGATTTTACAGGTGTAGGGGATTGCACTAAGCCCCAGGGACCACCAACAGTGATGGATACATTAGAAGATTCAGAGGACAAACCAGGAAGTGTAGGGACTTGCATGGTGAAAGCAAGAACCCAAGAATCACCAGAACCTGAACCTGAAGAAGAGATTGCTCATTACCAGGAGGAACTAATAATTACATCTACTCTTATAGAACCTCCAGGTATTCTTCAGCAAGATGAGGTAAGTATTCCTCCTATTTCTTTTGAAGATTGCATAGAGGTGCTTCAAACTGATTTTATTGATTGTAATAAATTTTTAGAGACACCTAAAATTGATATTATTTGTTATGATGAATCCCTTGATACATCTTTTGTGGATATGGATTGTAAAATTTTTTTAGAAGTGCCCCAAATTGATGTTGTATGTTATGATGAATCTTTTGATACATCTTTTGTGGATATGGAGTGTGAAAAATTTTTAGAAGAGCCTGAAATTGAAGTTGTTTATTGTGATGAATCTCTTGCTATACCTTATGCTGAAGTTGAGTGTGAAAAACTTATGGAGGTACCTCAAATTGATTTCAGTGGTTGTAATGCATTGCTTGATACATCCTTGGTGGAAAATAATTGTGAAATTTCTATTGAAGTGCCAAAAATAGATTTCATTATTTGTGATGAATTTCTGGATGCATTTTTTATAGAAAATAATTGTGAAAAATTTATTGAGGCACCAAGAATTGATTTCATTGGATATGATGTAGTTTTGGATACATTTCATGCAGAGACTGATATTATTTCATTCCTTTCTTACCTTGCACGCTTGAGAGAGGTATTACACTGTTTTGCAGGGTCCAGAAGACTTCTGGAGTGGGTGCTCCATCTGATCAGACTCCAACCTCCTGGAAGAACTTTCAAAAGGCATCAAGAGGGAGGAGAAGATCTTACTTTAATTCATAGCACTCCATTCCTTCAATGGATCTTGAACCTTCATCGTCGCCGGCCGGTATCCATTCTCCACCTCTTCTTTGTCGGGGTTCGAAGAGAAGAGAGTAAAGGTTTTCTCTTTCGGGGTTCGGAGAGAAGCCAGCCATTTCCACCGCACTCCACCGCACGCCATCGCACAGTTAGAGCTCTGGGGGTTCCGAACCTAGCTGACTTCCTCTCCATCTTCATCACCATCGGCGATCAAAATTCCTTCAAGTTTCTCTTTTCAGCAGTTTAATTCTTTATAGTTCTTAATTCTTCAGCAGCTTCCTTCATTGCAATTCGATCCCAGCAGATTTCATTTTTTTTAGTAGATTAATTTCTTCACAGCTCGATTCAGCAGGTCAATTTCTAGCCGTCTGTAGCCATTTCTTCACAGCACCATTTCTTCTTCGCAGCAATTCAGTCCAATTTTCAGCAACTTCACATCAGATTCAGTAGCCAAATTTCATTAGTTTCGACTTCTTCACAGCAGATCTCTTTCAATTCCAGCAGCTCTTCAGCATGATTCAGCAGCACTTCTTATTCGCAATTTTCCTTCGTAGCTTTGCCTTCACAGCAGTTCATCATCGGATTGGGTTAAGATTGTTGGATTAGTTTCATTAATTGTAGTTTTTAAGTGTTGTTTGTGGATTGTTGAATGTGGCTATTAATATTTGTATCAAGTTTGATCTCTTGTATTTTCGAATGGCACGTACCTTTGCAATTTTAATTCATGCTCGCAAGTTGTTCGACAAAATATTTCTATAGATAGGGTTAATTCCATGTTTCCTGTTTAGCTTAAGTTCTTGCTTATCTTGTCTCTTTCAATTGCTTATCTTGTTTCTTTCAATTGCTTTATGTTCTTGTCCTTCATTCCGTGCAATTAAGTTAGGTTAAATTAGATTTCTTTAATGTTGTAGGTTTTGCTTCATGTCTAGGTTTCATTGATGCTTTATTTCTTGAATGCTTCTTTCAAATTGTCTTTTCTTTGCTGCAATTGTAGTTAGGGTAAAGTAGATTTCCTTATTTGCATTGTCTTTTCTTAATTAGAACTAGATTTTATACTTGCTCTGCTATTCATTTCGTAGTCATAGCTCTCAAATCCAAAACCCAATTTCATATCCAAAACCCAAAAGCAATAACGTACGATATTGAGAATTATCATGCATCAACTACATTCGTTGGGAGACGACTCAAGTTACTCTATGCTACATTAGTTTAGAGGAATTCGGTACTTAAATTGTATTTGAAACCGTAACACGACAAAAACGGTTATCAGTCCGCCACGCATTTCTGCTTGACACTCCTCCATACTATGGCTCCACCTCCTAAAGTAAACACAAACCCTGAGGTAGACTTACTCTTGTCCCTGTCTGACTGGAAATCCGAATCTGTATAACCCACTGGGATTAATTGGTCTGCCCGGTAAACCAGCATATAGTCCCTAGTCCATCTCAGGTATTTTAGTATATGCTTTATGGCAGTCCAATGTCCCTATCTAGGGTTACTCTAATATCTGCTAACCATGCCCACGGTAAAATAGATATCTGGTCTCGTACACAACATAGCATACATGAGGCTTCCTACAGCCAATGCATAAGGAACCGCCTTCATTTCCTCTATCTCCTTTGATATTTTCGGACACATCTCCTTAGATAGAAGAACTCCATGCCTGAAAGGTAGAAAACCTTTCTTGGAGTTTTCCATGCTAAAATGAGCCAAGACAGTGTCTATGTATAAAGCTTGGGATAAGCACAACATCCTTTTCTGGCGATCCCTTATAACCTTGATCGCAAGGATGTGTCCTGCTTCTCCTAAGTCCTTCATATCAAACTATTTGGACAACCATATCCTTACGTCTGACAACACTTTGACATTGTTGTCAATTAGCAAAATATCATCTACGTAAAGTACAAGAAACACCACTACGTTTTCATCACATCTCGTATATACACATGATTCATCTGGGCTTTGAATAAATCCATATGACTGGATAACTTCATCAAAGCGGATGTTCCATGATCGCGAAGCTTGATTCAATTCATAAATGGATCGATTAAGCTTGCATACTAGATGCTCTTTGCCCTTCGCAATGAACCCTTCTGGTTGCTTCATGTAGATGGTCTCCTCAAGACTTCCGTTAAGGAAAGCTATCTTGATGTCCATCTGTCATACCTCATAGTCCATATGAGTGACAATAGATAAGAGAATCCGGATAGACTTAAGCATGACTACCGGCGAAAAGGTCTCCTCATAATCGATACCCTCTTTTTGAGTATACCCTTTCGCAACAAGCCTAGCTTTGAAGGTCTCAACCTTCCCGTCTGATCCTCTCTTTCTCTTGTAGATCCACTTGCATCCAATAGCTTTTACACCATTGGGCAGTTCTACTAGCTCACAGACGTGATTAGAATCCATAAATTCTCAGAATTCATTGCACTTTGCCAAGAATCTGCATCCTTATCTTGGAGGGCCTCATCATAGGTCCAAGGATCCGGTTCATGTTTACCAGGGACCAAGTCCGAAGACTCTCCCAAAAACATGAACTTTTGAGGTTGTCTAACAACCCTCCCACTATGACGAGGTGCCACCTGTGTATCTTCTGTGACACGCGGTGCAGTGACTTGTGATGTATCCTCTTGTACAGTTGGTACTAAGGTCGGAACGTCCCATCTTAATTCTTCAAGAACTAGTCTTGTAACGACCCGCCTTCTGGTACTAAGCTTTAAGGCGGATCACTACTACTAACTGGCTGACTAACTGATTTATGATCCTTGTTTTCATTTAAGCTAAACCAACTGGGAGAATTTAAAAAAACTTATCTCGCTATTTACTGAACAATTAATTCATAATCATGTTGAAAGTACTAACCAACCAAAATAAAACAAAAACTTTAATTTTATTAGCTTGGCAAGATTTGATACCCTAACCTCAACCTTGCATGACTAAAGTGTTGGTGCAGAAAGCACCCAAGTCAAACCTGTGTTTTGATAATGGCAACAGGGTTTAAAAGTTAAGTCTTACTAGTTATCTAACATGTTACTCTAGTGTGCAGGGTAAAAAGCCCTAGCGAAGGACTGCTAGGCACTGGCGAAGGAATGCCAGGATAAAAAGCCCTAGCGAAGGACTGCTAGGCGCCAGGCGAAGGACAGCCTGGGAATGAAGCCCTAGCGAAGGAATGCTAGGCACTAGGCGAAGGATAGCTCGGTGTCCAAGACCTAGCAAAGGACCGCCAGGCAAAAGTCCAACCAGAGAAACGGTTGGCATCAGGTACATTCTCCCGAGAGGAGTAGGTGAGGAAGCATTCCCCGTCGAGGGAACAGTAGGCGTCGGTTCGACCTAGGGCTCCATTTTGGAGACCCAAAGTCAGAACCAAGACAGCTAAGGCTGTATAAACTAACACATTATTATTTTATGTTGTTTTGGACTAACCCTAGATGCAAGACCAAAGGAACGAGTGTCTGCAGCTCAGAGAGCCTCAAAGAAGTGAGGCAGTGGCTGAGTAGGGAGCCCGGAGTGTCCCGGGCGCCCCCAAGGTGCATACAAAACAATGTAAGTAAGGAAGGCTTCGAACAGCCACTGGGCGGGGCGCCCCCGTGCTCCCGGGCGCCCCCGCTGCTCCCGGGCGCCCCCAGCATCCCGGGCGCCCCCAAGTGCAAGCATCGAAGCACAAACCAGCGAAGCCAAGGGATAAGGTTTTGACACGGTCAACCTGGGCGCCCCCAGCATCCCGGGCACCCCGGTCAATGCTGATCCCGAATTCGAAGAGATCAGACGCTGACCGAGAAAAAGCCGGATCAACCGACACGTAGGGGGCGCCCCCGACGTCCCGGGCGTCCCCAGGCCCTATATAAAGGGCCCTCGACCCCAAGGCTGAAACAATACTTGATTCAACACTTCTACGCTCTTCTGCTCTCGCGCCACGCTCCGGAAACTTCCCAACTCGAGCCTACGACGTCCCTCCGCTCCGAAAAGTCGATCTACCTCGGACGTCGGTAACAGAAAGTGATATTTTAATTCTGTGCTTATTACACTACTATTGTAATCCATTTGTGTAAACTGTTTTTGCGCCTCATATAGAATTGCCCAAAGTAAACGGTCAACGACCGTGGGCCTTGGAGTAGGAGTCGACCTAGGCTCCGAACCAAGTAAAAATCTCTGTGTTTGCTTGTTTTGTCTTAATCTTCCGCTGTGCAATTTCTCTATTTTAAATCCGAACGATTTTCGATATTCACCCCCCCTCTATCGGTTCTCTCGATCCAACAAGTGGTATCAGAGCGGGGAAGTTCAAACTTGGTGCAACCACCAGTTTGAAAATTTTTCAGATTTTTATTTTCTTTTTCTCGTTCGAATTTTTTTTTAAATTTTTCGTTCGAATTTTCTTTTTCCCGTTAATCGAGGTTGGTGCAACACCCCTCGTTATTTTAATTTCTTTATCCCGCACTACTGATCCAAGACCAAGTCTTGGGAAATTTTTCTGTTAGTTTTTTTTTCAGATTAAATGGCCATCCAAGAAGGATTCAGCACCGCCAGACCTCTACTTTTCAGTGGAGAAGACTTTTCCTACTGGAAAAGTCGAATGGAGGTCCACCTGAAAACTCAGGTGGACATGTGGATTATCATCCAGTTCGGACTGGAGATACCCAAAAATGCTGAAGGAGTTCCTCAAAGCTACACAGAGTGGGACACCGCTCTGAAACGAAGAATCGAAGCAGATGCAAAGGCAACTCAGACCCTCCAATGCGGTTTAACCAAAGAGGAACTGATCCGGGTGGGCCCCTTCAACAGTGCCAAAGAGCTATGGGCAAAATTGATCGAGCTGCACGAAGGTACATCAGACACTCGGATCAGTAAGAGAGATCTGCTCCTGAACAAATTGTATACCATCAAGATGGCCGACAACGAAACAGCAACCCAGCTTCACACACGAATCCACGAATTGATGAACGGTCTTCATGCTATAGGTCACAAGGTCGAAAACCGTGACCTAATAAGGTATGCTTTAAATGCTTTCCCTAGAAACACCTTGTGGGCATCTATGGTAGATGCATACAAGGTTTCAAGAGATCTCTCAAAAATTAAACTAGATAAATTATTTTCCGAATTAGAACTTCATGAACAGACTAACTGCAATATGGCCGAGAAAGGTATTGCCTTTGTTGCAGGAAAAACTGGAAGGTCAACAAAGAAGAAACCTCAACCTGAACCCGAGTCTAACTCAGACTCAGACGTAGAAGACGAAGAAGGAGATCGATCTGAGCTGGTCCGACTGGCCCGAAGCTACTATAAAAAATTAAAGAACCAAGCCAACAAACGGAGGACAAGCCGAAGAAAGGACGAACCAGCTGAACCCACAAATGACAAAAACAAGCCCAACGTGACTTGCTACGAGTGCAAGAAGAAGGGCCACTACAAGACAGAGTGTCCAAACCTAAAGGAGTCCAAAAAGTCAAGAAGAAAGAAAGCACTCCAAGCAACCTGGGACGAATCTTCCTCAGAAGAAGAAGAAGAAGCACCCCAATCAAACCTACTAGCCCTGACCGCCTCAGAAGAAGTCAAGATCGAGTCAGAATCAGAAGAGGACGACGGCAGACTAACCTTTTCAGAAGACGGCGAAATCAAGGTAAGTGGTTTCAATAGAAGTCAATTAAATGATCTTATTTCTTATCTTTCTCGAGATTTGGCGAAAGCCAAACTTCGAGTCGATTCCCTTCGACAGGAAGTAAAACTCCTGAAAGAGGGAGCTGACTCTAAATCCTTAACCGAGAATGTTCAAGAAGGAACTCCTACTCAAGTTGAAAAACTTGAGAAGGAAAACTCCTCCCTGAAAACTCAGGTTAAGGATCTTAGATCAGCCTTAGAACGATTCACATCTGGTTCCAAGGGTCTTGACATGATTCTTGGAAAGCAGAAATCAGTTCTAAATCGATCCGGATTTGGCTATAGAACCAAATCCCGACAAAGATCTTACATGGCTGTACTGAATCAGTCCAGAAGTAAAATTCAGGCATGGATACCCAAACTGTGCCTGAACAAACCGACTGGATCAAATCAGTATTGGATCCCCAAGGACAAGATTCACATCTTGCCTAACCATCATCGTGGCTTTAGTCCAGGGGGAGCCAAACTGAAAACTATATTTATTGTTAGATAAAATTTAATTCCTGATTGCAAATTGCATGCTTAATTGTTTATTTAAATTTCTGCAATTTACCATGCTTAGAAATAGTTAGTATAAGGACTGAACAAACCTAACTGAAACTTGACAACATAGTATTGGGTGGAGGTGAGATGATAGTACGTTAGGGAAACCAATTCTAATAAAATCAAGTTTACTTGGTTTCTTTAGACTGGTGAAACTAGCCGAAGCTACCGATCCAAAACTCAACCTAGTTAGACCAGAATTTTTCAAAGATTAATTTTGAAAATGAAACTTCATTAAACGACTTTGTCAAGGAAAGGGTTGATGATCCAATAAGGCTACGGCCAAAGAAGGCCTAGTGCCTCGCCAAGACCTGGAAGCCAATTTTTGAATTTCAAATTCAAAATAGTTTTTGTTAAATTCAAATCTAACACAATTTTCAGTAAGTATAGACTCAAACATTTTCTTACAAAATAAACTTAACTGTTTTCAAAAATTAATTTAAGATTTTTAAAATAAATAATAATTTTTTTTAGAAAATAAATTTTACTTGTCAAAACCTGTCTCACAAAACCTATAAGGCTAAAGTGATTGAAAACCCTAGATTTGGGTGAGACAGACTAGGCAGTGAAACTCAATTTAAGCTATTCCTGACTCTAATTGGATCCAAATCAATAAAACTCTTTATGTGTAGGAACATAAAGATTTGGACCAATGGATGTTGGATAGCGGTTGCTCCAGACACATGCCTGGAGATAAATTGAAGTTCACCAAACTCAAGTTCAAGAACTTTGGCTCAGTGGCATTTGGCAACAATGCTACACTCAAGGTAATTGGGTCAGGTAATATTGAACTCAAATCTGACTTTGTTATTAAGAAAGTTCTTTTGGTTGAAAACTTCAATTTTAACTTACTTAGCATAAGTCAGTTATGTGATTCTGGTTATATAGTCACCTTCAATAATTCTAACTGCCTGATTAGAAATGTACAAGACTCAGAAATCATGCTTAAGGGCACTAGGAAAAATAATATATACACTATAAGCCTACCCCTAGTACCCAAATGTATGTTAACTCAGTTAGAACAATCAAACCTCTGGCATAGGAGATTAGGTCATACCAATCTGAGAACTATCTCAAAAATCACCCAACTTGGATTAATCAAAGGTATCCCCAAAATTAAAAATAATGAAAACCTAATATGTGAATCATGCAATCAAGGCAAACAAACCAAATCTAATCACAAATTAGTCCAATCTGATTTAACTCAAACCACACTTGAGCTCCTGCACCTTGACCTATTTGATTCACATGGTGCCAAGTCACTAAGCGGGAACCGATACTGCTTAGTAATAGTTGATGATTACTCTAGGTTCACCTGGGTTAGGTTCTAAAAACCAAGGATGAAACCCTAAACCAATTTAATGAATTCTGCAAACTAATTGAAAATCAAAACGATACTAAAATTAAAAAACTTAGGAGTGACCACGGGGGAGAATTTGAAAATAAACGGTTCGAGGAATTCTGTAAGGTAAATGGGTATTTACATGAATTTTCATGTCCTAGAACCCCCCAACAAAATGGAATAGCCGAAAGAAGAAATAAAACATTACAGGAAGCCGCTAGGGCTATGCTAAACGAATTTAGCCTAGCAAACCAATATTGGGCAGAAGCAATTAATACAGCCTGTTACATACAAAATAGGGTTCTGATTAACAAGCGACACAACAAAACACCCTATGAACTGTACTACCATAGACTCCCAAATCTACACTACCTAAGGGTCTTTGGATGCAAAGTCCATATCCTAAACACCAAAGACTATTTAGGAAAATTTCAGTCCAAGTCAAACCAAGGTATCTTCCTAGGATACTCAACCACAAGTAGAGCCTATAGAGTTTACAACAAACAAACTAAGAAAATTGAAGAAACAACAAACTTAATATTTGATGAAGAAATCAACTCAACATCTAATAATCCAGACCTAACTTCATCAAATTCTGATCAAGAAAATAATGAATAAACAAGTGAATCTTTAATTGAACCCTTAAACGAACTAACTATTGAACCAATTAATGAGTCAACTGAACCAATTATCGAACCAACAAATCAACCAGCCCAAAGAGTCGAATCCAATAGTGAACCAAACCGACCAGCCGGACCTGAGGCTGAACCAAGTTCTAGAAGAACCAAGAAACCCCGACTTAGTCACCCAACCGATCAAATTGTGGATGATCCAACTCTAGGAGTCAGGACTAGATCTTCCTACAGAAACCTTAGTCAAATGGCTATGATATCAAAAATTGAACCCAAAACTATAGAGGAAGCCCTACCTGACACTGATTGGATCATAACTATGCAAGAAGAATTAGCCCAATTTGAGAGGAACCAAGTCTGGGAACTAGTGCATAAACCTGAAGGCAAATCCATCATTGACACTAAGTGGGTCTTTAGGAATAAGCTAAATGATCAAGGAGAAATAGTTAGAAATAAATCCCGCTTAGTAGCTAAGGGATTCAGCCAAGTAGAGGGATTAGATTACGATGAAACATATACCCCAGTAGCTAGACTTGAGTCCATTAGAATGTTGTTAGCCTTTGCATCTCATAAAGGATTTAAGCTATACCAAATGGATGTAAAGTCAGCTTTCCTAAATAGATTCATTAAAGAAGAAGTTTATGTAGGACAACCTCCTGGGGTTGAGGACTTAGACAGACCTAACCACATTTACAAATTAACTAAAGCACTATATGGGTTAAAACAAGCACCTAGGGCTTGGTATGAACGTTTATCAACTTACTTAACTTCTAAAGAATTTAAACAAGGACAAATTGACTCAACCTTATTTATTAAAATCCTAGGAAAAGATATATTTATTGCCCAAATTTACGTAGATGACATAATCTTTGGATCCACCAACACAAACTTCCTAAAAGAGTTTGTCAAGATAATGGAAAATGAATTTGAAATGAGCTTAGTTGGTGAGCTTACTTTTTTTCTAGGACTACAAATCAAACAAACTAGAGATGGAAACTACGTTCATCAATTCAAATATGCTAAAGAGTTAATAAAGAAATTTAAAATGGATAACTCTAAAAGCATAAGTACCCCCATGACCACTAATGTAAAAATAGATAGTGACCCTGATGGCAAAGCAGTAGACCTCAAACTATATAGAAGTATGATAGGTAGTCTACTATACCTTACAGCCAGCAGACCTGACATTCTTTTTGCTGTAGGGATGTGTGCTAGATACCAAACCTGTGCTTTGGAAACGCACTTAGCAGCCCTAAAAAGAATACTAAGATATGTAAAGGGCACCCTAAATGTAGGGATTTGGTATCCTAGAACCTCAACCTTCAATTTGTCAGGATACTCGGATTCTGACTATGCTGGTTGTAAATTAGATAGAAAGAGCACAAGTGGAAGCTGCCAGCTGTTAGGAAATAGTTTAGTAAGTTGGTGCAACAGAAAACAACACTGTGTAGCTCTGTCCACAACTGAAGCTGAGTATGTAGCCTTAGGAGAGTGTGTAGCACAACTTTTATGGATGATGCACACTCTTAAGGACTTCTAGCTCAACTACACCCAAACTCAAGTATTTATTGACAATATAAGTTCAATTAATCTAACTAAGAACCCAATCCAACATTCCAGAACAAAACACACAGAAGTTAAACATCACTTCGTAAGAGATCGACCATGTAGCCAGGGGTGAGATAATACTTAAGCATATAGACTCAAAATCCAACTTAGCTGATATATTCACAAAACCCTTACCTGAGTCTGAGTTCAGCTCACTAAGAAGGCAGTTAGTGTTGGTGCAAGTTGCATCAATGATGTTCCTCTTGAAGTGTTTTAATGTTTGACAATATACTTAAGTCAGTGATACACTAAATAGACAAAGGGGAGTAAGAGAGAAGTAACCTTAGTTGAAGAAAAGTCCTAGTTAATCTAGGCATCGGAACCCTAAAGACCTAGCGAAGGGCTGCTAGGCACCTAGCGAAGGACTGCTGGGTATTGAAACTTTAAGACCTAACGAAGGGCTGTTAGGCACCTAGCGAAGGGCTGCTAGGTATCGTAACCCTAAGACCTAGCGAAGGGCTGCTAGGCACCTAGTGAAGGACTACTAGGCATAGAAGACCTAGCGAAGGGCTGCTAGTCACCTAGTGAAGGACTACTAGGCATAGAAGACCTAGCGAAGGGCTGCTAGGCACCTGGTGAAAGATTGCTAGGGAAAGAAGACCGGGCGAAGGACTGCTAGGCACCTGGCGAAGGATTGCTAGGGAATGAAGTCTTGGTCCGAGGGACTAAGCAACTTAGCTGAGCGATGACTAAGGACAGGAGTAGAGACGGGTCAGGGTTTGGGCGTCTCGAGGTCCGGAAGAATCGGAAGCTAAGCAAAAGTCCACCCGAAGGGCTGGGTGGCAACCGTCTCCTGAAAGGAGTAGGTGAACGGCGAGTTCTCGGGGATAGGAACTCGTGTCGGTTCGACCTAGGGTTTCGTGCAAATCCAAAGTCCGAACCAAGTCCTTAAGCTTAATATTCTATGCATATATGCTTTGTGTTTGTGTATCTTGCAGGTAACAAGAACCGGAGACAAAGCAAGTAGAAAAACCAGCTGTGCAGTCTTTGTGCAGGGCGCCCCCATCAAGGAGGGCACCCTCATCAGCCAGGGCGCCCTGAGCTAAAGGTAAAAATGCAGTAAACGTGAAGCAGGCAGAACAGGTGTCAAGCAGGGCGCCCTGAGCGTCCGAGGCGCCCTGGTTCAAAGCTGTATTTGCAGTTTCGAACCCAAAACATAGATAAGCCATCATGAGGGCGCCCGGGAAGTCCGGGGCACCCTGGTCAAAGGTCTTATCACCTGCAGCGAAGTAGGTGCAAGGATAAGAGTTGATCGAGTCTTCCGGGGCGCCCCCAGCGTCCAGGGCTCCCCCAGGAGACCTATATAAGGGGCTTCGACCCCTCTGCTTCAGGAACAACATTCCAGAGCGATTCTGATCATTCTGACCGACGACAACGCGCTAGAAACAAGGATCTACGACCGGGAGGCTCCAGGAGGAGGTGCGCGGCACTTCGGAGGTCCAGATCGGCCGGGTTTCAGATTTCTGTTCGGTTTGATTTCATTTAATTACGCACTTAATTTTTCTATATTATTGCTTGTAATCTTGCACTGTAAGTCGGGTTTCTCCGCCTCCGGAAAGTCCGGGAAGGAGACCAATAGTGGACGGGCGTTCCCGTGCATAGGCCTTGGATGTACTGACCCTGGGGGGTCGGGAACCAAGTAAAAATCCGCTGTGTACCTGTGTTCTTTTCGTTTTTATTTTCCGCTGCGCTACTAATATTCTAAGTCTAGAATGAACGAGTTTTTCACGAGGTTTCCGCGAAAGGTTTTCACGGTCGATATTCACCCCCTCTATCGACGGCACCGATCCTACAATTGGTATCAGAGCCGAGCCGCTCTTCACCGGACTAACCGCCGACGGAGCAACGACGCCAGGAATTGAGGGGGAGCCTAGGGGTGAATCAGGTACAATTTTTTTTATCTCAAATTTTAAGTTGCATATTATCTGTTTCACGTGCAGGGAGAGAGGGCACTATAAAAATCAGTGCCCTACTCGTAAGAATCGTTCGTCACCGGCGGCAAAGGAGATACCAGCGCCAGAAGCCCGGAAAAACAAGGATCACGTGCAATGCTTCAGATGTGAGAAATACAGACATTACAAAAACAAGTGTCCGGCGAAGGTACACAAGATTTATGTTTCAAAAATTTTACAAGTTCCTGCACTGCCATGTGATAAAGTAGTTAATTCTTTTGATAAAGTAGATTTATTGCATAATAAAATTAACTTCTTGCATGTTAAATTACAAAACGTGAATATGACCAAAATATTAGAAATTAATTGTTTAATTCAGAATATCAATTCAGAAATTAATAAAATTAACTCTGATAATTTATCTGATAAAATTAATTCTGATAATTTATCTGATAAAATTAATTCTGATAATTTATCTGATAAAATTAATTCTGATAATTTATCTGATAAAATTAACTCTGTTAATTTGTTTGATAATTTTAATTCAGACAAAATTAATCCTAAGGATAAATCCGAATTCAAATTTGAATATCTTAAGGATAAATCTGAAATTAATCCTGAAAATCTCAAGATTAATTCAGAAATTAATTCTGAAAATCTTAAAGATAATCTAGAGATTAATGTTGAAAATATATCTGAGGATAATTCTAAGGATAATGGTAAAGATAAAATTCTCCTAGATAATAATTTAATTATAGATAATATTGAATATTATTACAAAACCTTAATTAGTGGCCCAATTTACTCCACCTACCGTAAGGATATTGAAAAATCTAATCCTAAGGAGGATAAGGAACTGTCTAAGATAAAGGCCATAATCAATAAAAATTACAAAAATTCATATAAATCAAAATTATTAGAAAAACTTGAAAAGAAGGATAAAGATGAAGAAGAAATTTTCGAAATAATGAAAATGATGAATTTAAACCCACAATTATTAATTAATCATGATAATCATAAATTCAAATTAAATCTAAATTAATTTCAAATTAAATCTTAATTAAATATTAATTAAATTCAAATTAAATCTTAATTAAATATTAATTAAATTCAAATTAAATCTTAATTAAATTCAAATTAAATCTTAATTAAATGTTAATTAAATCCAAATTAAATCTTAATTAAATTCAAATTAAATCTTAATTAAATATGAATTAAATCTTAATTAAATTCAAATTAATTCAAATTAAATCTTAATTAAATATTAATTAATTTCAAATTAAATCTTAATTAAATATTAATTAATTTCAAATTAAATCTTAATTAAATCCTAATTAAATTCAAATTAAATTCAAATTAAATCCTAATTAAATTCAAATTAAATTCAATTTAAATTAAGTTCAAATTAAATTAAATTAAATTCAAATTAAATTAAATTCAAATTAAATTAAATTCAAATTAAATTAAATCCTAATTAAATCAATTTGATTCAAATAAAGCTAATCAATTCAATCTACTTCAAATAAATTCAACTTTAATTGATTCAAATCAATTCAATCTTAGTTAATTAATTTTCAAGTTAATTCAAACTTCAATTAACTCAATTTCAAATCTTAAAATAACTTAAACTCAAACTAAAATAAAATTTTACTCAAACTGTAACAATTAAAATTAATAACATCAAATATGTCAAAGTGGGTTGGCATATTCGCGGGTTGACACGACATGTATCAAATCTGGAATTTAATACATTTTTAGAAACTTAAATAAAATGGTTTGAATTGTTTGACTCATGCATAATTACCATGTCATGCATTTGTTACTTACTTTGAATATCTGACATGTCATTCATATTTAAATTTTATGCATATATTAGAACGGCTATAGGAAAAAGAATAATTGAAACTTGATCAACCTAGTATTGGGTGGAGGTGAGATGATAGTACGTTAGGGAAGCCAATTCTAATAAGGTCAAGTATACTTGGTCTCTTTAGACTGGTGAAACTAGCCGAAGCTACCGATCTAGGATCTAAACTAGTTAGACCAGAATTTATCAATAAGTAATTTTGAAAATGAAATTTCATTAAAAGACTTTGTCAAGGAAAGGGTTGATGATCCAATAAGGCTACGACCAAAGAAGGCCTAGTGCCTCGCCAAGACCTGGAAGCCAATTTTTGAAATTCAAATTCAAGTTATTTCTTGTCAAATTCAAATCTAACACAAGCTTCAATTAAATCTTGGAATTAAAAATAAATTAAAGAAAAATGATTCAAGCATCTCACAATACACCTATAAGGCAATCATGCTTGTTGTATTGATACATCTAAAATGGGTGAGATGTTAAGGACTAATAAATTGAAAAATATTTTTCAAAAATGTTTTTCAAAATCATTAGAATATTTTTCTAAAAATATATTTTCAAAATAGTGTCTCAACATAATAATGTTTTTATGGAATTCATGCTTGTCTGATTGAATATACATACTATACGTTTTTCAAAAATTATATCCTTTCAAAAATTGTTTGACTCACTCATTTAGACACAAGCCTCTTAGGACAACACTAAAGTTCCTTAAGGCACTTAGATAGAGTCAAACGGTGTTGGATGCAGGGGGAGTGTTTTGTTCTTTTTATTAAAAAAAATATTTTTCGAAAACTGCACCTTAATTTGCATTACATATGTTTTCAAAATTATTTTCTTTCCAAATTGTGGCTTCAAAATTTATCTACTTAAAAATTATCGGTTCTTTGACTTTGATAAACCCTAAAGACACAGAGGAAAGGTCCACTTTATGATCTTCAAGGACTCCTAGGACGTGTCAAATTTAGGGGGAGTCTAACAAGTTTTAAATTATTTTGAAAATTATTATTCTTTTGATCTGAATCAAACCTTAAGACTCAGAGGAAGAGTACTTGTGGTCAACAAGCTTCCCGGGACTGGGTCAAGTTTAGGGGGAGATTAAATTAAAAGAATTATTGAATATTTCAAATGTTTTCATGCGCGGTATTTTCAAATCCTGTTGAAAACATAAGTATTCTTTCAAAATAGTATCAATTTTAAAAAAAAAATACTATTATTTTCAAAAATTCATCTGGTTTTTTTTTTGATCAATTTGAAATAATATCTTGAGTTTGGGAAATCTTCCAGGACACTTAGGAAACTGTCCTTGTAGTCAACAAGGTTTCCTATGATTGTGTCAGACTGAAAGATAAACCAAATCAAGTATTATGACTTTAAAAATTTATACATTTTTCAAAATATACTTACATCCTATTTTTTTAAGTTATGTGAATTATGAAATTATTTTTATATTTACTTGAGTTTGAAAAATTTTCAGGACACTTAGGAAAATGTCCTTGTGATCAACAAGGTTTCCTAGGATTGTGTCAGACTGGAAAAGAAACCAAGTCAAGTAAAATAGTATATTTTCAAAATATCTTTCAAAACTGCTCTCTCAAAAGTACTTGCATGCTCCAAAGATCATCTTTTTCAAAATATTTGTACCTTCAAAAATCCGGTATTTTCTCAAAAATATTGTCTATGTCTTCAAAAATTTTATGCTATGCTTTCAAAAATTTAGTAGTATTTTCAAAAAGAACCAAAGGTTTTCATTGTTGGTGCAAGTATTTTTTGGTTTTTTTTGATGTATGACAAAGGGGGAGAGGTATGCTTAAGTTAGAAATTTTTTCTAAAGTCAATTTTTCCCCAAGGATAGTAAGTTAGCCCCTTAAACCAATCTAACTTAAGTTATTGTCAAACGTCAAAAAGGGGGAGATTGTTGGTGCAAGTTGCATCAATGATGTTCCTCTTGAAGTGTTTTAATGTTTGAGAATATACGTAAGTCAGTGATACACTAAATAGACAAAGGGGAGTAAGAGAGAAGTAACCTTAGTTGAAGAAAATTCCTAGTTAATCTAGGCATCGGAACCCTAAAGACCTAGCGAAGGGCTGCTAGGCACCTAGCGAAGGACTGCTGGGTATTAAAACTCTAAGACCTAATGAAGGGCTGTTAGGCACCTAGCGCAGGGCTACTAGGTATTGTAACCCTAAGACCTAGCGAAGGGCTGCTAGGCACCTAGTGAAGGACTACTAGGCATAGAAGACCTAGCAAAGGGCTGCTAGGCACCTGGCGAAAGATTGCTAGGGAAAGAAGACCTGGCGAAGGAGTGCTAGGCACCTGGCGAAGGATTGCTAGGGAATGAAGTCTTGGTCCGAGGGACTAAGCAACTTAGCTGAGCGATGACTAAGGACAGGAGTAGAGACGGGTCAGGGTTTGGGCGTCTCGAGGTCCGGAAGAATCGGAAGCTAAGCAAAAGTCCACCCGAAGGGCTGGGTGGCAACTGTCTCCTGAAAGGAGTAGGTGAAGGGCGAGTTCTCGGGGATAGGAACTCGTACCGGTTTGACCTAGGGTTTTGTGCAAATCCGATGTCCGAACCAAGTCCTTAAGCTTAATATTCTACGCATATATGCTTTGTTTTTGTGTATCTTGCAGGTAACAAGAACCGGAGACAATGCAAGCAGAAAAACCAGCTGTGCAGTCTTTGTGCAGGGCGTCCCCATCAAGGAGGGTGCCCTCAACAGCCAGGGCGCCCTGAGCCAAAGGTAAAAATGCAGTAAACGTGAAGCAGGCAGAACAGGTGTCAAGCAGGGCGCCCTGAGCGTCCGAGGCGCCCTGGTTCAAAGCTGTATTTGCAGTTTCGAACCCAAAACATAGATAAGCCATCATGAGGGCACCCGGGAAGTCCGGGGCACCCTGGTCAAAGGTCTTATCACCTGCAGCGAAGTAGGCGTAAGGATAAGAGTTGACCGAGTCTTCCGGGGCGCCCCCAGTGTCCAGAGCGCCCCCAGGAGACCTATATAAGGGGCTTCGACCCCTCTGCTTCAGACACAACATTCCAGAGCCATTCTGATCATTCCAACTGATGACAACACGCTAAAGACGAGGCTCTACGACTGAGAGGCTCCAGGAAGAAGTGCGCAGCACTTCGGAGGTCCAGATCGGCTGACACTTCGACATAAGTTGTTTTGGTTTGATTTACATTCTGCAATTAATTTTAATTATCCTTTTGCTTGTAAATAAAACTGTAAGACGGATTTTCTCTGCCTCCGGAAATTCCGGAAAGGAGACCAATAGTGGACTCACGCCGAGTACATAGGCCTTGGACGTACTGACCTAGGGGGGTCGGGAACCAAGTAAATAAATCCCGTGTGTCATTCTGTATTACATTTATTTTTCTGTTTTTACTTTTCCGCTGTGCTACTAATATTCTAAGTCTAGAACGAACGAAAGCTTTACGAAGATTTCCGAAAGATTTTGAACGGTCGATATTCACCCCCCCTCTATCGACGGCACCGGTCCTACATATAAATCTTCCCATTAACACTCTGGGATAGGTGACAGATGGAGGCAAACACATGCAAGGACACATCTATATCCAGTCGTCTCTCAAGCACATACATCATCACTAAGTGGGCAACCTAATCCTTGCCCTCCCCTTAGTGACGATGGGTAGTAGACATTCTACCACAATCTTGTAGAGCACATGACTGGATGGACTCATGGGTTTTGCATCAAAAGTGCGTTCAGATTCATGTCTGTGTCTCCTGAAGTAGTGGGCATGAATCTGATCAATGGTGACACCTGGGAACTCAAGTGGTTCAACAATGTTTGGAAAGTAGGTATTGGCATTGTTTGAGGCCCGACATTGTAGGAAACTGGCTAAAACCATGGGTGTGAAAGGAATGGTGACACCCGCTACCCTTGACTCATAAACTTTATTGACTAGATCAAGACAAGTCAAATTTGCAAAGAACTCTTTGCACAAATCAAGATTAACATCATGTTGGCAAAAGACAAGTTATTCTATGCCGAAATGGGAAATCATCTCAATAATGTGAGGCCCTTTCTCCTCAAAGTATCCTTTATTGAGATATCGACAGGGTAGTTGAACAAATTCGTTCTGCTCGAATCGCTTTTTGCATTCCAGGCTTCTAAATCTAGAGTCGTCTGGACCTTGGGGACCTGGCCTAGATGACCCCTCACCCCGATGTCACTTAGACACAACCCTATTATACCAAAACCATGCATGCATACCAAAGTGACCCCCAACAAGAGAAAAACGGCAAACAAAAACACAAAAATCATCATATTACTGTCAATGCAAGGCCTAAATGTAGAAATGAACCTTAAGCACTATACCTCTTTGCTCTTTGCATTGTGACTCTTGAAAATTGGGTGTGTTGACTTGAAGAGGGGTTTTCAACTATCCCTAGAAGTAGATCAGGGTAAGAGAAGGCCTTAGGAAGGAGTTTTAGAGCTTTGGAGGGGCTTAGGACACAAGAGGAGTTGAAAAGAGGTGAAAATCGCCGGGATTGAGCAGCCAAAACCCTAGGTTTTCCTTTCTCGGCGCGCCCTTTCTTTTTATAGAACCCGCGACCCAGTCGACTGCCCTTGGGGCAGTTGACTGGGCAACACCGTAATTATATTCTGTGAACTTTACCAATCAACTGGCTTCCAGCCAGTCGACTGGTGTCTGCTGTTCTGAATTTTCAGATTTTCTGTCCGAACTTCAGAAATGCCTAATTAATTCCACAAGTTCCCAAAAATTCTGAAATCTTGTAAGGAGATTTGTGGATCCTATATTTATGTGGAAAAAATATAATTTCAGTTAAAGCCATCCCAAATCCCAAGTTTGGTTCAAACTCCGAGTTTTTCTAAAAAGATATCATAGAACTCTTCCCAAAGGTTCTAGTTTGAACCTCACCTTGATGTTACTTCCCATAATCATCAATAGTACATTCATAGCATCAAGTTATATGGTATTTAGGCATTAAAATTGATTTGCCTCAATTAAAATCCTAATTTCATCTTTTTCATTATACTCTTCCCTTAAGTGTGCCAACTCTCTAGGATTAAGACTACCCTTAGCCTTTTAAACCTCTTGGCACACCCTATAGTCCTTTTCAATTCCCTAGAAGGAGACCACCTGAGATCCATTGACCATGGAACCCATTTTGGCTCCCAGAGCTCTCCCTTGAGCTCCTAGCCCTAATTACCTCCCTTGGTGACCCTTCGGCAAGAGCTAGACCACACCGATGCTCTTCCGGTGCCTCTTGACCTTCCACTATTATTTTCTTAACCTTATAGACCTTTTCCTTGGTCAAGTTCTTTTCTTTTCTTTTAAATGGCTTTTCCTTGCCATTTTTCACTTTCTCTCTACCATAGTTATAGGGCATCCTTGAATATGATACTTTATTACCATTAGCCCTTCTAGAATGGTATCCTAAACCCGGCCTACCATTCCTATGATTTTGGTCTTTTGAAATCATGTTCGCATCCTTGGCCTCTTGAATAAATCTTCCTAGGTTTCTTTCCAATTGATCAAGTTTTGCTCTCAAAACTTGATTTTCCTTTTCTAACTTCCTAACCTTAGGATCACTAGATCCAATTTGATTATTTCTAGATTTTCCTATTTTTCTGGGCATGTTTCTTCCTTCCTTGGAATTTGCTCCTTGGTCCTTGTTCCTAGATTTCCTAGACTTATCATGAAACATAGAATTGTTGGTGTTTTGGCATACAAAATTATTTCCATTCCTATCATGATATTTAAAACCAAAAACACGCATAGACAAGCAATTGTTATCAATTCTATCATTCATGCACACATTTTGGATATTCATACAAGATTTTGAAGCATGAGTAGAGTTAGAGGATACCTTCCTTACCTTTGGTGCTCTCCCTTGATGAATGCTCCTCTTTCTTTCTTCTTTTTCCCATTTCCTAAGGTGCTCCATCTTCTTGAGCTCTCCACTTCTTGGGCATTTTGTATGATAGTGCCCGAGCTCCCCGCATGTGAAACACCAAATTCTCTTTCTCTTGTTTTGTATTTCCTCATTCCTACAACCCACATTAGATTTAATTTGAATGGACTTGGGCTTAGAAATTACCTCCATTTTACCTAGTGGGCACTTGTCCTTGTAGTGCCCCTTTTTGTTGCAACCAAAGCATACAATATGCTCTTTTGACTTAGCTTTGGTGGGGGTGGAAGTTGTCTCTTGCTCTTGTGAGGATGAAGGTCTCTCCTCCCCCTCAACCCTTGATAATAATTCTTCCTCTTCTTCTCTTGATGAAGTACATGGTTCCTCACTTGATGACGAGGGCAATTTCTCATTTTGGTGAAGCAGCAATATGCTCCCCGCATGCTCCCCGCATACAATATGCTCCCCGCATACAATATGCTCCCCGCATGCTTCTTCTCTTGATGAAGCAGCAATCTTGACTGTTGCCTTCACGCCCTCTCCATCTTTGGCCCTCGTCCCTCGGATGCGCACGCAAGCCTCCAGCTTGCCTCCATGCCACCCTTCACGTACGCCTCGAAGTCTGCATCCCTCGGCTCATCATCTCTGCTATCAATGGTCCCTCGGATGCGCACGTAAGCCTCCAGCTTACCTCCATGTCATCCTTCACCTGAAGACGTCAACCAAGTCCATGCGTACTTGTACACCTGCACACTCATGTACACATGTGAGAACAACACACATCCTAACTTAACCATATTGCCCACTCATCAAAACATTATGATCCTCCAGATCATCTCAGGGCCGATTGCCCCAACAAAAAGGAGGTAAAATCTTCACTCATTTCAAGTTCTTTTAAATCTAACATGAGTTGTAGGAATGGAGGAGCCCAAGAAAGGAAAAAGAAGACCAGATGCTTCACATGTGGAGAATTGGGGCACTACCACACCAAGTGCCCAAAGAAAAATGAAATCAAGAAAATGGAGCATCTAAGGAGATGGGAGAAGGAGGAAAGAAAGAAGAGAAGAAGCTCACAACAAGGAGGAACTACAAGGGTAAGGGAGGTAATTCCTAACCCTAGGTTAAAAATTAATTCAATTTCAAATTCCTTTTTGTATTTTAAAAATCATGTTAATTACTCATCCATGCATGCTAGTTTTAATGAAAAATGTTTAATGGTACATAATTTTGGATTTAAGTACAACGATAGAACTAGGGTTAGCAAGGTAGATCAACACCCTAGGAAAAACATGCATAATGATAGACCCAAGACCGCTAGACCTAAGGATCAAGGTACTAACTCCAAGAAGGGGAGAAATGTGCCTAGAAAGAAGAGTAGGTCTAGGAATGTCCAAAGTGGGCATATGGTCTCAAAAGTCAGATATTTGGAAAGGGAAAATCAAGTCTTGAGGGCAAAACTTGATAAATTGGAAAAGACCTTAAAAAGATTCAACGTTGGACTAAAGGTCTAGATATGATGTTGGGTAGTTTGAAACCCAACTATGATAGATCGAGATTAGGATACCGGTCTAAGACCTCTAAGGCCAACAAAAAGAAGTATGCTAGGGAGGCATACAATCATGGTAAGGAGGGAAAGTCCAAGGATAGCAAGGGAATGTCATCCAAAGGTAAAAAGAGTCACTTAACTAAGGACAAGATGTCCAAGGTTAAGAAGGTCAATTTTGTAGGCGAAGAGTCACCGGGGGAACACCGGTGTGGTCTAGTGTTTCTTGAGTCACCTAGGGAGGTGGTTAGGGCTAAGTGCTCAAGGGGGAGCTCTAGGAGCCTTTGGGATATATGGTGAATGGACCCTAGGAGAGGTGCTCCTAGAGGTCTAGATGGACCATGAGATGTGCCAAAAGAGTTGGAGACGGGCTTGAGTCTCAACTCTTGAGTTTTGGCACATGGATTATGTGGTTCATGCATGAAAATATGACATTGGGGTCATATAGCATGAAGGTTAGTTTTTGATGTATAAATGCCATGTAAATCAATGCTAGGGATGCATTGTGGGTTGGCATGGGCAGAGACATCAAGAGGAAACCAAAACTAGGACTTTTGGTTAAGGTTTGAGCGAACTTTTTGCTAGTTTTTGAGTTTTGTGTCAAACTTGGGAATGGTGATAGATACATTTTGGAATGTATTTTTCCCAAGTAGATATAGGTACCACAAATCTCTCCACAAAATTTAGAAATTTTTGGAGATTTGCAAAATTTTGGCGCATTTCTGAACTTTGTCAAAAAAAAAAGGCTGAAATTCTGTGTTTCAGAGTATCAGTCGACTGCCATTTGGGGCAGTCGACTGGTAAAGGCTGAAATAAGTTTCAGCAGCTGGGTATGTGTCAAAATGATGCAAAACAAGTGTATTGGGGGCTAGTACACATTGTTTATGGTCATTAGGGATTAAAAGAACCAATGATTGGGATATTGTTGGGTTCTTTTTGATGTTAGGCAAAGGGGGAGAAGTGTGAGTTTAATTTGGGAAACCAAACATACCTTTGCAAGAAATCCTAGGTTAAGGGGGAGTTGAGATTAAGGGAGAGCATGGTTGCTTCATTCTTGGCGTAAGGGAAACCTTGGAGAGGTTCTTAAAAAGCCTTTGTAAGTCCAATGGAATTAAAAAGCCCGTTTTGGTGAAAATTCCTAACTTGGAGGGTTAGGTGTGGGGAGCCTTGGGATAGGTTTTAAAAAGCACGTTTCAGAAAATTCCTAACCTGGAGGGATAAGTGTAGGATGTCATGGGATAGGATCCATGTATGCATTACATATGCATTTATTTAGCATTATTTTTGCTATCTATTACTCTTTTTTTTCCCTAACTTAAACGTATTGCCAAACATCAAAAAGGGGGAGATTGTTGAGGCAATCTGTGATCCGGAGTGATCATGTGTTTTGATGTTTGGGCAAAGGGTTTAAGTTAGGCTTTCTCTTGTGTACTAATATGTGTATGTAAGTGTGCAGGTTGTACAGGTTTACACATATTGACTTGGCTGGACGGCTTCGGTATGGTGAAGGGTTGCATGGAGACAAGCGGGAGGCTTGTGTGCATCCGAGGGACTTGATATAGCAGGGATGATGATCTGAGGGGTGCGGACTTCGAGGCGTACATGAAGGATGGCATGGAGACAAGCTGGAGGCTTGTGTGCATCCGAGGGACGAGGGTCGAAGATGAAGAGGGCGCGAAGGCAATAGTCAAGGCTACTGGTGAAGAGTCAGCAGAGGCAAGGGACAAGAGCCGAGGGAGGAGGACTCCAAGGGGCAAGCAAAAGGAGTGGACCTGAAGGCACGCGTGGAGGAGGGTCAAGAGAGTGAGTAGGAGTGTTGTTGTAAGCTGGGCAGTCGACTGGGGGTTGTCCAGTCGACTGTCAAAACTCACAGTAGGTTCTGGACCCTGGACCAGAAATGGCAGTCGATTGGTAAGTCACCAGAATTCGAACGTTGGGATGCCAACGGTCGAATCTGAGTGGTGGCAGTCGACTGCCCTGGGACCAGTCGACTGCCAGCGAGTTTTCCAACCCGAGTTCTATTTAAAGAGGACTCGGTTAGGGCTGGTTTTCTTGACGAAACAAGCTTGGTTAAAGTTTGTTAGTAGTCTCTAGAGTCTTGATCGTGTCAAGTGTTAGGATCGATAAGCCTTGCTAGAGGGGGGTGAATAACACTTTGTCGAACCCCTTCTTCCTACAAGATGGTTAGTACAGCGGAAAAACAAATAAAACAATAAATACAATGCTAACAAACCGTATTTAGTTGGTATCCACCCCGGCCGGGTGACTAATCCAACAATCCGTCGGTGGATCACTCCCCGGATAACCTCCGGCTATCACGTGTCGCTCCTTGTGGGTGGAGAAACCTCGCCACAACACATTGGATGCTTTGTGAACACAATAGACTACTAACACACTTTTCCCAAGTGAGTTTCGTCAAGAAACTCAGCCACCATGAAGTCCTCTTTAAATAGGACTCGGGGCTGATTTCTCGCTACCAGTCGACTGCCCCCAGGGCAGTCGACTGGTGCCAGCCAAATTCGACCGTTACACCCCAACGTTCGAATTTTAGCCAACTCACCAGCCACCTACCAGTCGACTGCCCCCCAAGGGCAGTCGACTGGTCCCAGTGCTGAGACCTTTCTATGAGTTCCATCAGTCGACTGCCCCCAGGCCAGTCGACTAGTCTACTGACCCACCTAAGGTTGCCCATCCTGAGTACATTCCACTCCGCACTCAAACCCTAAGATTTTCTAAGTACAATCACACTGCACTCGTACCCTCACGACTCGACTGACTCCTCCTCTGTAGCCTCGACTGTTGCCTTCGCGCCCTCTTCATCTTCGGCTCCCGTCCCTCGGATGCACGCAAGCCTCCAGCTTGCCTCCATGCCATCCTTCACACATGCCTCGAAGTCCGCGCCCATCAGCTCATCGTCCCTGCTCACCAAGGTCCCTCAGGTGCGCACACAAACCTCCAGCTTGTCTCCATGCCACCCTTCACCGTACCGAGGCCGTCCAGTCATGTTCATATGTGTAACCTGTACAACCTGCATACTCAACATACACATATAAGAACATAAGGGTAAACATAACTTAAACCCTTTGCCCAAACATCAATACCTATGGTCACTCTGGACCATCTTAGGGCCGATTGCTCCAACATCAAGGTGCTGTGGCGAGATTTCTCCACCCACAAGGAGCGACAAGGAATAGCCGGAGGTTATCCGGGGAGTGATCCACCGACGGATTCTAGGATTAGTTACCCGTCCGGGGTGGATACCAAGTAAATCGGTTTGTTAGTAGTGCTTTCTATGTTGTTTGTGTTTATTATTATTGTTTCCGCTTGCGCATACTAACAACGTAGGAAGAACAAGTCGAAGAATCGAAGAATCACTATTCACCCCCTTCTAGCGGACCGGAATCGATCCTAACAATAACTGTAGGATTGTTTGTGTCTGCTAGAGGGGGGAATAGCGTTTCGAACCCCTTTCTTCCTGCACGGTTAGTTTGCACAGCGGAATATACAATAAAAATAATCAAACAAATACTAGCCAATGCTAACATGAGGATTTCTTGGTATCCACCCCGGTCGGGTGACTAATCCAAGAATCACTCGGTAGATCACTCCCCGGATAACCTCCGACTAGTCCTTATCGCTCCTTGTGGGTGGAGAAACCTCGCCACAGTACCTTGACACGATCTAGAATCTAGAGACTACTAACAAGTCTTAACCAAGCTTGTTTCGTCAAGAAAATCATCCCTAACCGAGTCCTCTTTAAATAGAACTCGGGCTGGAAAACCCGTTGGCAGTCGACTGGTCCCAGGGCAGTCGACTGCCACCACTCAAATTCGACCGTTGACATCCCACGTTCGAATTCTGGTGACTTACCAGTCGACTGCCAAAATGGCAGTCGACTGGTCCAGGGTCCAGAATCTACTGTGAGTTTTGGCAGTCGACTAGACAACCCCCAGTCGACTGCCCAGCTTACAACAACACTCCTGCTCACTCTCTTGACCCTCCTCCACGCGTGCCTTCAGGTCCACTCCTTTTGCTTGCCCCTTGAAGTCCTCTTCCACCGGCTGTCGTCCCTCGGATGCGCATGCAAGTCATCGACTTGCCTCCATGCCACCCTTCACGTGTGCCCTTTGAAGTCCACTTCCCGGCTTGCCCTTGGAGTCCTCCTCCCTCCTCCCTCGGCTCTTGTCCCTTGCCTCAGCTGACTCTTCACCAGCAGCCTTGAATATTGCCTTCGCACCCTCTTCATCTTCGGCCCTCGTCCCTCAGATGCACACAAGCCTCCAGCTTGTCTCCATGCCATCCTTCATGTACGCCTCGAAGTCCACGCCCCTCGGCTCATCATCCCTGCTATATCAGGTCCCTCGGGTGCCCACAAGCCTCCAGCTTGTTTCCATGCAACCCTTCACCATACCGAAGCCATCCAGCCAAGTCAATATGTGTAAACCTGTACAACCTGCACACTCACATATCCATATTAGTACAGAAGAGAAAACCTAACTTAAACCCTTTGCCCAAACATCAAAACACAAGGTCATTCCGGACCTTAGATTGCCTCAACAATCTCCCCTTTTTTGATGTTTGGCAATACGTTTAAGTTAGGGAAACAAATAGTAATCAAATAGCAAAATAATGCATATGCAATGCACAAATGGATCCTATCCCAAGGCATCCTACACCTAACCCTCCAAGTTAGGACTTTTTCACACCTAACATCCCAAGTTAGAAATTTCCACACCTAACTTCCCAAGGTTAGGAATTTTCACCAAAACGGGTTTTTTAAAGCTTCTCCCAAGCTCTCCTACATTGGACTTACAAAGACTTTTTAAGAACCTCTCCCAGGTTCCCCTTACGCCAAGAATGGAGCAACCATGCTCCCCCTTAATCTCAACTCCTCCTAAACCTAGGTTTTCTTGCAAAGGTATATTTGGTTTCCCAAATTAAACCCAACACTTCTCCCCCTTTGCCTAACATCAAAAAGAACCCAACAATATCCCAATTATTGGTTCTTTTAATCCCTAATGACTATAAACAATGTGTACTAGCCCCCTATACACTTGTTGTGCATCATTTAGACACCAACCCAGATGCTGATACAAAAATCAGCCCTGACCAGTCGACTGCCAAAATGGCAGTCGACTGATACTCTGAAAGTCTGAAATTTTAACATTTCTGACGAAATTCAGAAATGCGTCAAAAATTCCATAAATCTCCAAAAATTCTCAAATTTTGTGGAGAGATTTGTGATACCCATATCTACTTGGGAAAAATACATTCCAAAATATATCTATCACCATTTCCAAGTTTGACACAAAACTCAAAACTAGCCAAAAATTTCAATCAAACCTTGACCTAAAGTCCTAGTTTTGGTTTCCTCTTGATGGCTTTGCCCATGCCACCCTACAATGCATCCCTAGCATTGATTTACATGGCAATTACACACCAAAAACCAATTTTCATGCAATATGACCCCAATGTCATATTTCCATGCATGAAACTCAAAAACATCGTGCCAAAACCTAAGAATTGAGACTCAAGTCTGTCTCCAATTCTTTTGGCACACTCCATGGTCCATCTAGACCTCTAGGAGCACCCCCTCCCATGATCCATTCACCATATATCCCAAAGGCTCTTAGAGCTCCCCCTTGAGCTCTTAGCCCTAGCCACCTCCCTAGGTGACTCAACCATCACTACCACATCAGTGTTCCACCGGTGACTCTTGACCTACAAACTTGACACTATTAACCTTAGACACCTCGTCTTTGGTTAAGTCCTTCTTTTTCCCTTTAAATGGCATCCCCTTGCCATTTTTGGACTCCCCCTTCTTGCCATAATCATATGCTATCCTAGCATATCTCTTCCCCTTGGCATGGGAATTCTTAGACCGGTATCCCAACCCCGATCTATTATTGGTGCAGTTTAACCCACCCAACACCATATCTAAACCCTTAGATCCAATAGTGAATCTCTCTTGGGGTTTCTCCAATCTATCAAGCTTTTCCCTTAAAGCTTGATTCTCCCTTTCTAGGTTTCTAAACCTAGAATCCACATGTCCGCTTTGGACATTCCTAGACCTACCCTCCTTTCTAGGTACATTCCTCCCCTTCTTGGAATTTTTGCCTTGATCCTTAGGTCTAGAGGTCTTTGATTTTTCATGATGCATGACCTTTCTAGGGTTTTGATTTACCTTGTTAACCTTAGTCCTATCATTATACTTGAAACCAAAGTTATACACCATTAAGCATTTTTCATTAAATCTAGCATGCATGGAGGTATTATTAATTCTATTTTTAATATGCAAGGCGGAACTTGAAATTGAATTGCATTTTACCCTAGGGTTAGGAATTACCTCCCTTACCCTTGTAGTCCCTCCTTGTTGCGGGCTTCTTTTCTTTCTCTCCTCCTTCTCCCATCTTCTTAGATGCTCCATTTTCTTGAACTCTTTACTCTTTGGGCACTTGGTGTGGTAGTGCCCCAATTCTCCACATGTGAAACATCTAATCTTCTTTTTCTTTTCTTGGGCTCCTTCAATCCTACAAACCACGTTAGATTTAAGGGAACTTGAAATGGGTTTAGATTTTACCTCCTTCTTACAATTTAGGCACTTGTCCTTGTAGTGCCCCTTTTCGTTGCAACCAAAGCATGTGATGTGTTCTTTTCTCTTGACTTTGGTGTAGGTGGAGGTGGAGGCTAGGTTGACTTCTTCAACCTTGGATGATGTAGGTGCTTCCTCTTGATCCGGCATGGTTGAAGGTCTCTCCTCCCCCTCAATTCTTGAGGTGGAGACCTCTTCCTCTTCTTCTCTTGAGGAGGTTGATGATCTTTCGCTTAATTTCTCTTCCTCTTGATCATCTTGGTCACTAGAAATTCTTTCTTCGGACTCTTCCACTTCTCGAGTTGGTGTAGGGTTTCCATGATATTCTTTGACTTTATTCCACAATTCATGTGCATCTCTATATTCACCTACACAACTTAAAATTGAATTAGGCAAAATATTTACCAATATATCTATTACCTTCTTATTTGCCCAAAATTATTCTTGTTGCTCTTTGTCCCAATATCTAGGACGAAGCTTCTTCACGTGCTTGTCCTTTGGAACATCGAAAGACTCTTCAATCTCGATTCGAAGTTCCCACTCCATTTCGAACCATGCCTCCATTCTCGTTTTCCAATATCCGAAATTCTTATGGTCATAGGCCGGCGGAGTGTAGATGTCGTCCCCCAACTTATCTTCTATTTTCTTTTCCCTCTAGCGTGTGCTCCCTCGGCGGTTAGTTCGATCAAGACTGGTCCTTCGCTCTGATACCAATTGTTAGGATTGATTCCGGTCCGCTAGAAGGGGGTCAATAGCGATTCTTCGATTCTTCGGCTTGTTCTTCCTACGTTGTTAGCGCAAGCGGAAACAATAATAATAAACACAAACAACAAAGAAAGCACTGGTAACAAACCGATTTACTTGGTATCCACCCCGGACAGGTGACTAATCCAAGAATCCGTCGGTGGATCACTTCCCGAATAACCTCCGGCTAGTCCTTGTCGCTCCTTGTGGGTGGAGAAACCTCGCCACAGCACCTTGACACGATCAGGACTCTAGAGACTACTAACAAGCCTTAACCAAGCTTGTTTCGTCAAGAAAACCAGCCCTAATCAAGTCCTCTTTAAATAGAACTCGGGCTGGAAAACTCGCTGGCAGTCGACTGGTCCCAGGGCAGTCGACTGCCACCACTCAGATTCGACCGTTGGCATCCCGACATTCGAATTCTGGTGACTTACCAGTCGAATGCCAAAATGGCAGTTGACTGGTCCAGGGTCCAGAACCTACTGTGAGTTTGGCAGTCGACTGGACAACCCCCAGTCGACTGCCCAGCTTACAACAGCACTCCTACTCACTCTCTTGACCCTCCTCCACGCGTGCCTTCAGGTCCACTCCTTTTGCTTTCCCCTTGAAGTCCTCTTCCACCGGCTGTCATACCTCGGATACCCATGCAAGTCCTCGACTTGCCTCCATTCCACCCTTCACGTGTGCCCTTTGAAGTCCACTTCCCGGCTTGCCCTTGGAGTCCTCCTCCCTCGGCTTTTGTCCCTTGCCTCAGCTGGCTCTTCACCAGCAGCCTTGACTATTGCCTTCGCGCCCTCTTCATCTTCCTCGGATGCACACAAGCCTCCAGCTTGTCTCCATGCCATCATTCACGTACGCCTCGAAGTTCATGCCCCTCGGCTCATCATCCCTGCTATATCAGGTCCCTCGGGTGCCCACAAGCCTCCAGCTTGTCTCCATGCACCCTTCACCATACCGAAGCCATCCAGCCAAGTCAATATGTGTAAACCTGTACAACCTGCACACTCACATACCCATATTAGTACACAAGGGAAAACATAACTTAAACTCTTTGACCAAACATCAAAACACAAGGTCACTCCGGACCTTAGATTGCCTCAACACAATCTCCCCGATTCACCTGGACTTCACCTAGTCAACCTCGGTGTGCTTAGTCCCACAAGGTCTTTTCTCATGCCAACGTGCGATTTCCCCGATCCATCTAGACTTCACCTGGTCCCACTAGGTGAGCCTAGTCCAACTTGGTCTTTTCCCATGCCAGCGTGCGAACACCCCGATCCACCTGGAGTCCACCTAGTCCCACTAGGTCTTTTTCCAGTCAAGTCTCCAATCAACCTTGACCCACTTGACTCACACGATATTCAAACATCATTATCAAACATCGAAACATCCAACCTTAAGTTTACCAAGCTTATCAGACATAAGCTCACCCGAGCCTAATCAACCAAGGTCAACCCTGACCTAACAAAGATTGCACCAACAATCTCCCCCTTTTTGATGTTTGACAATATGTTTGAGAAAGACTAATCCCTATTAGCCCTTCAATCTCTCCCCCTTTGACATACATCAAAAACTCTCCCCGAGAGTTTATATGGTCAAGGGTATGCCCAATAAAAGTCCCATACCTTTCATTTGAATTCATGCTCAATCTTGAGCATTCATCGTAATGAAGATTCCCAATCTTCATTCTTCCACTTATCCCAAAAATAAAAATTCAAACACATGCTTTTAAGGAAGACCTCCCCCTCAAAACATGCTCTAAATCTCTATCATTGCACTAACAATGATTTTTGAGTTCCCAATGTTGGATCGAGAAAACCGATAGAGGGGGGGGGCGGGTGAATATCGGAAATCGTTCAGATTTTAAGTAAGAGTAAGTATGCAGCGGAAATAAAATAAACAGCACACAGACACAGTCGATTTACTTGGTTCGGAGCCTGTGTCGACTCCTACTCCAAGGCCCACGGTCGTTGACCGTTTACTTTGGGCAATTCTATATACGCGCAGAATTGTTTACAAAGATTTGATTACAAATAAGTGCAATAATAATATTAAAATTTCGATCTTCGTTACCGACGTCCGGAGTGGTTTGACTTGTTCGGGGCAGCGGGACGTCGTCGGCTCGAGTTGGAGTGTTTCCGGAGCAAGGCACGAGTGTAGAAGATCGTTGGGGTGTTGAGAGAACAGTTGTATTGAAGACTTGGTCGAGGGGTCCTTATATAGGGCCAAGGGGCGCCCGGGACGTCGGGGGCGCCCCCCACGTTGCCTCCGATCCGCAGTGCTCTCGGTCAACGTCTATCTTCTGGATCCGCTTTGACCGGGGCGCCCGGAGCACTCGGGGCGCCCGCATTGACCGGGTCAAAGTCCTATCGCCTTGGCTTCGAGGGGTTCGGGTTCGATGTTGCACATGGGGGCGCCCGCAGAGCAGGGGGCACCCGGGAGCAGCGGGGGCGCCCGGCCCAGTATGTATTCGAACCATTTTTCTTGTTACTTGTTTTGTATGCACCTTGGGGGCGCCCGGGACGCTCCGGGCACCCTACTCAGCCACTGCCTCTCTCCTTTGAGGCTTTCTGAGCTGCAGACACGCGTTCCTTCGGTCCTGCATCCAGGGTTAGTCCAAAACACAATAACATAATAATTTATTAGATTTATACAGCCTTAGCTGTCTTGGTTCTGACTTTGGTCTCTAAAATGGAGTCCTAGGTCGAACCGACGCCTACTGTTCCCTCGACGGGGAACGCGTCCTCACCTACTCCTCTCGGGAGAATTTACCTGATGCCAACCGTTCCTCTGGTTGGACTTTTGCCTGACGGTCCTTTGTCAGGTCTTGGATGCCGAGCTGCCCTTCGTTCGGTGCCTAGCATTCCTTCGCTAGGGCTTTAGTCCCAAGCTGTCCTTCGCCTGGCGCCTAGCAGTCCTTCGCTAGGTCTTGGATACTGGCAGTCCTTCGCCAGTTGCCTAGCAGTTCTTCGCTAGGGCTTGGATACTGGCAGTCCTTCGCCAGTTGCCTAGCAGTCCTTCGCTAGGGCTTGGATACTGGCAGTCCTTCGCCAGGTGCCTAGCAGTCCTTCGCTAGGGCTTTGTCTCTGCACACTTGAGTAACATTGTTAGATCACAAACAAACTTAACTTTGAATCCTTTGCCAATATCAAAACAAGGTTCGATATGGTGCTTCCTGCACCAACAATCTCCCCCTTTTTGATTTATGACAACACAATTCAAAGTTAAGTATAAACATATAACAGTTAAGAAATGATAGAGTATGAACAGTATAAGTGTAGATAAAAAAAATTATACTCCCCCTAAATCCCTGAATACTTGTGTTATAACCCTTAACTTTGACCTTTCCTCCCCCTTTGACATATATCAAAAAACATACATGGGCGAACAAGGTATCTAATAAATTTAAGTAAGAGAGTTTAAAAAACATAGTTTTCAAGAAAAAACTTTAAGTAATGAGAAATTTCCTTGGAACATATTTTGTGCATTAAAACCCATTTTTACTTGGAAAAATCTTTAAATAGACAAGTTTTTGCTGAAACATAGAATTTTTGCTTAGAAACATTTGTTTACTAAGAATGATTTTGCTTAGAAAAAAATTTCAAAATAAATGTACTTAGTGCTTTTAGAGGTTTTGAAAGAACTTTGAAGATACTTAGACCAATTTTAAAGCACTTAAAAATACTTAGTAAAAACAAGATAATATTTAAAATTCTCTCTCTCCTGGCCATATATAATAAGGAATTTTTTGAATGAAGATTTAAAAAAAAATTTATGTATCAGAGCCTTTGAAAACATAAAAATACTTAGCATAATTCTTGAAAGTATAGCATAAAACTATAACTGTATCAACAAAACTCCACTTAAAAAAATATTTTATATTAGTAGGCAAGTCTTTTAGAAACTTCATGCACTTAGAACACTATTGCCTTTACAAGTATCATTATACTTTGAAAAATAGAAGTACTTTTTGAGGATTATGAGTACTTTTAAACATAATATTTTGAGAAAAATTTAATGTTATTTTGAAAACATAATAATTTGCTTGACTAGATTTCTTTTCCAGTCTGAGACAATCCTAGGAACCCTTGTTAACTACAAGGACATTTTCCTAAGTGTCCTGAAAATTCTCAAGATTCAAGCAATTATTGTTGGATCGAGAGTTGCGAGAGAGGGGGGGGGGGTGAATGTCGCAATTCGTTCGGATTTAAAAGAGTTAGTGCGCAGCGGAAATAAGACACAACAACAATGCTAACACGGTCGTTTTACTTGGTTCGGAGCCTGTGTCGACTCCTACTCCAAGGCCCACGGTCGTTGACCGTTTTCTGCGGGCAATTCTATACGTTCGAGAAAGTTTACAATCACAAGTATTACAGAATAGCTTCGTAAACTTAATTAAATATTTCGTTACCGACGTCCGGTGTAGATCGGAGTATTGGAGCAGCAGGACGTCGTCAGAGCTCGAGTTGGAAGATTTCTGGAGCGTCTCGTGGAAGCAGAAGAGCGTATGGAAGTCGCAGTTATTGATTGTTGAAGAAGAGGGTCGAGGGTCCCTTTTATAGGGCTAGGGGCGCCCGGGATGCTCGGGGCGCCCCCCCCCCCCACGTGCCTTTCGATCCGGTGAGCCCTCTGGTCAAGGCTGATCTCTGCTTCTTCGGGATCACATTTGACTGGGGCGCCCGACGCGCGCGGGGCGCCCGGGTTGACCGGTCAAGGCTTCATCTTCTTCGCGAGGGTGAGCTGCTGCAGCTGCCAGTGGCGTGGCACAGTGGGCGCCCGCGACACGCGGGGCGCCCGATGCGCGCGGGGCGCCCGAAACATCCGGGGCGCCCCCAAATGTGCTGCTGTCGGGGCGTTTACTTGCTCTGCTGACTTTGGGTTGACTCTGGGACGCCCGAAACATCCGGGGCGTCCTGCTCAGCTACTGCATCACTCCTTTGAGGCTCTCTGAGCTGCAGAAACACAGTCCTTCGGTCCTGCATCCAGGGTTAGTCCAAAATAGCAATTAATAAGTTAATTTTACACAGCCTTGGCTGTCTTGGTTCTGACTTTGGGTCTCCAAAATGGAGCCCTAGGTTAAACCGACGCCTAATGTTCCCTCTAGGGGAACGCGTCCTCACCTACTCCTCTCAGGAGAGTTTACCTGATGCCAACCGGATCCTCCAGTTGGACTTTTGCCCGGCAGTCCTTCGCCAGGTCTTGAGTTGCCAAGCTTCCCTTCGCTTGGTGCCTAGCAGCCCTTCGCTAGGTCTTTTCTTCTGGCAGCCTTTCGCCAGTGCCTAGCATTCCTTCGCTAGGGCTTGTCCATTCTGGCAGTCCTTCGCCAGTGCCTAGCATTCCTTCGCTAGGGCTTTTCCTGTACACTCAAGAAACTTTGTTAGACAACGACTAACCCTTAACTTTTGAACCCTTTTGTCAATATCAAAACACAGGTTTGACTTGGGTGCATACTGCACCAACAATCTCCCCCTTTTTGATATATGGCAACCTAGTTCAAAAAGTTAAGGAAAAATGCTGAAATTAAAAATCCTAAGTTAGATTCCCTCCCCCTGGAAGAAATCTCCCCCTAGGTTTTTCAAAAATAGGTGGTGTAAGTGAAGTACTTAGAAGATTTCATGTTTTGATAATAAGTTAGGAAATCTCTAAAGTTTTTGCTAAGTTTTTTGAAAAAACATTCTTAGTTTGGGAAACTTAGAAAATTTTCAGTTTTTGAAAAAAATTTCAGACTTTAGAAAAAATCATTTTAAGCAAAAAACATTAAGTTTCGAAATAGTTCAGAGTTTAGAAATAAAGCTAGAAATGATTTACCAATTTTTCAGTTCAACCCTTTTGAAGAAGATTATGAAAAATTTTTTTTTAAAAATTTTGTTCCCTGTTTCTTTTCCAACTCTCCCCCTTTGACATATATCAAAAAATGCAGAAAAAAATAAATTTTGCAATAGTTGAATAAAGCATTGGCTGTACTGAATCAAAACAAGACCTAGGTCTGGTTAACTCTTTAGGGACCTGTCTAACCCAATTAGCTACTTACTAACTGTTATAAACAGTAGTTTTGGCTAGGGTTAGTCAAGTTAAGTGAGTTGTTCAAGTTAGATTGTCTAAACTTGACACTTAACTTGATTGCTGTTCAGTTTGTATTTAGTGCCCCAACTACTGCAGATGCACTGACTTAAAGCATCTTGAGTTAAGGCAAAGACCTAAGCATCTCAACCCTTTCTAGGTTATCATTCAAAAGTACCCTAAGGTGTTTGTGAGATGCTGGCTTCTAGATCTATAGGTGCATGCAGTTCTAGGGTTAGAGCCTAGGCTAAGTCCATTTCGAAAAGATGCCTTAGTTTTGAAGGGGGTAGTTTTTGAAATAAAACTAAATTTTTTTTTTTGAAAAGAACCTTTTTCAAAAAAATTTTTAAAAGACATTTCAAGATCAATATAAAATCAAAAGTCAAAAACCGAATGATTCTATTCTACTAAGCATAACCCTAACTGCCTTCTTAGTGAGCTAAACTCAGATTCAGGTATGGGTTTAGTGAATATGTCAGCTAGGTTGGACTTGGAGTCTACATGCTTAAGGACTATTTCACCCCTAGCTATGTGATCTCTTACAAAGTGATGTTTTACTTCTATGTGTTTGGTTCTAGAGTGTTGTATTGGGTTTTTGGTTAAGTTAATTGAGCTAATATTGTCAATATTGACTTGGGTCTGATTGTAGTCTAGTTGAAAGTCCTTAAGAGTATGCATCATCCATAGGAGTTGAGCTACACACTCTCCTAAGGCTACATATTCTGCTTCAGTTGTTGATAAGGCAACACAGTGTTGCTTTCTACTGCACCAACTCACTAAGCTGTTTCCTAAAAGTTGACAGCTTCCACTTGTACTTTTTCTATCTAATTTACAACCAGCATAGTCAGAATCAGAGTATCCTGATAACTTAAAGGATGAAGTCCTAGGGTACCAAATCCCTACATTTTGGGTGCCCTTAATGTATCTTAAAACTCTTTTCAGGGCTGCTAAGTGAGTTTCCTTAGCACATGTTTGGTACCTAGCACACATTCCTACTGAAAAAAGTATATCAGGTCTGCTGGCTGTAAGGTATAGTAGACTTCCTATCATACTTCTGTAAAGCTTTAGGTCTACTGGTTTACCCTCAGGGTCACTATCTATTTTTACATTTGTGGCCATTGGGGTACTTATACTTTTAGAGTTATCCATTTTAAATTTCTTAATTAGTTCTTTAGCATATTTAGATTGATGTACATAATTTCCATCTTTAGTTTGTTTGATTTGTAACCCTAGGAAAAAGTTTAGTTCCCCAACTAAACTCATTTCAAATTCACTTTCCATAATTGTTACAAATTCTTTTAGAAATTTAGAATTAGTTGATCCAAATATTATATCATCTACGTAAACTTGGGCAACAAATATATCCTTGTCTAAAATTTTAACAAACAAGGTTGGGTCAATTTGACCTTGTTTGAATTCTTTAGAGATCAGGTAATTTGATAATCTTTCATACCAGGCCCTGGGTGCTTGTTTTAGTCCATAAAGGGCTTTACTAAGTTTGTAGACATGATCGGGTTTTTCTATATCCTCAAATCCTGGGGGTTGTCCTACATAAACTTCTTCCTTAATAAGCCCATTTAAGAAGGCTGACTTTACATCCATTTGATATAATTTGAATCCTTTATGGGATGCAAAGGCTAGTAACATCCTAATAGACTCAAGTCTAGCTACAGGGGCGAAGGTTTCATCATAATCCAACCCTTCTACTTGGCTGAATCCCTTAGCTACTAAGCGAGCTTTATTTCGGACTATCTCACCTTGATCGTTTAGCTTATTCCTAAATACCCACTTAGTGTCAATTACGGATTTACCCTTAGGTTTAGGTACCAACTCCCAGACTTGGTTTCTCTCAAATTGGGCTAACTCTTCTTGCATGGCTAAGATCCAGTCAGGATCAGGTAGGGCTTCCTCAATAGTCTTAGGTTCAATCTTTGAAATCATGGCTATTTAACTAAGATTTCTATAGGAAGCTCTAGTTCTGACTCCTAAGGTTGGATCACCTACTATTTGGTCAGTTGGGTGACTGAGTCTGGGTTTCTTGGTTTTTCTAGTACTTGGCTCAGCTTCAGGTCCAGCTGGTCCAATAGGTTCAATTCTGGGTTCATTGGTTGGTTCAACTGATTCAGTAGTTGGTTCAATTGTTAAGTCATTAAAGGGTTCATTTAGGGTTTCAGAGTTATCTTCTTGATCAGTATTTGGTGAAGCTAAGTCAGACTTGTCAGATTTTGGGTTAGTTTCTTCATCAAATATTAAGTTGGTTGTTTCTTCAATTTTCTTAGTTATTTTGTTGTAGACTCTATAAGCTCTACTTGTTGTAGAGTACCCTAAAAAGATACCTGGGTTTGACTTGGATTGGAATTTTCCAAGATAGTCTTTGGTGTTAAGAATATGGACTTTGCATCCAAAGACTCTAAGATAGTGTAGGTTTGGAAGTCTGTGGTAGTAAAGTTCATAGGGTGTTTTATTTAACCTTTTATTAAGCAGAATCCTATTTTGGATATAGCAAGCTGTGCTAATTGCTTCTGCCCAATAGTGGTTGGGTAGGTCAAATTCATTAAGCATAGCCCTAGCAGTTTCCTGTAGGGTTCTATTCTTTCTTTCTACTATGCCATTCTGTTGGGGGGTTCTAGGACACGAAAATTCGTGTTTATATCCATTTATTTTGTAGAATTCTTCGAATCTTTGATTCTCGAATTCTCCCCCGTGGTCGGACCTAAGTCTTTTTATTTTGGTATCATTTTGATTTTCAATCAATTTGCTGAAGTTGTTAAATAGGTTCAGTGTTTCATCTTTGGTCTTTAGAAACCTGACCCAGGTGAACCTAGAGTAGTCATCAATTATCACTAAGCAGTATCGATTTCCACTTAGTGACTTGGCTCCATGTGAATCAAATAGGTCAAGGTGTAGGAGCTCAAGTGTGGTTTGGGTTTGATCAGATTGGATCAATTTGTGACTAGACTTGGTTTGTTTGCCTTGATTACAGGATTCACATATTAGGTTTTTATTATTCTTAATTTTGGGGACACCTTTTATTAAGCCAAGTTGGATAGTTTTTGAGATAGTTCTTAGATTGGTATGACCCAATCTCCTATGCCAGAGTTTTGATTGTTCTACTTGTGTTAACATGCATTTGGGTATAAGGGGAAGATTTATAGTATATACATTGTTTTTCCTAGTGCCCTTAAGCATGATTTCTGAGTCTTGTGCATTTCTAATCAGGCAATTAGAATTGTTGAACGTAACCAAATAGCCAGAGTCACATAACTGACTTATGCTAAGTAAGTTAAAATTAAAGTTTTCTACTAATAGAACTTTCTTAATAATGAAATTGGATTTAAGTTCAATATTACCTGACCCAATTACCTTGAGTGTGGCATTGTTACCAAATGCTACTGAGCCCAGGTTTTTGAACTTGAGTTTGGTGAACTTCAATTTGTCTCCAGTCATATGTCTGGAGCATCCGCTATCTAACATCCATTGGTCCAAATCTTTATGTTCCTACACATAAAGACTTTTTGATGATTTGGATCCAATTTAAGTTAGGGATAGCTTAAATTGAGTTTCACTTCCTAGTCTGTCTCACCCCAGTCTAGGGTTTTCAATCACGTTAATCTTAAGGTTTTTGTGAGACAGGTTTGAAGGTAAAAATTAATTTTGAAAGGGAATTTTCATTTATTTTGAAAAGTTATTTACTTTTGAAAAAAAACAGAAATTTTGAAAACAGATTAAGTGTTTTGCAAAAGGATAATAAGTTTGAGAAGTAGAAGTTTTGAAAAATAGATTAGGATCTATAATTATTTGAAATTTGAGTTAGATTCGAATTTGACAAAAGTTAACTTGAATTTGAATTTCAGAAATTGGCTTCCAGGTCTTGGCGAGGCACTAGGCCTTCTTTGGCCGAAGCCTTATGGGATCATCCACCCTTTCCTTGACAAAGCCTTTTAATGAAATTTCATTTTCAAATTAAATTAGGTCATTTTCTGGTCTAACTAGCTTGGGTCTTGGATCGGTAGCTTCGGCTAGTTCCGCCAAATTGGCTTCCCTAACGTACTATCATCTCACCTCCACCCAATACTATGTTTTCAAGTTTCAAGTAATTTCGTCCTTAAATCTAAGTATTCCTTAAATCTAAGCATGGCAATTTGCAAGAAATTAAATAAACAAGCAATCAAAAAAAATTATCTAATTATAAAAATTGTTTTGATTTTGGCTCCCCCTGGACTAAAGCCTCTATATGGGTTAGGCAAGATGTGAATCTTGTCCTTGGGAATCCAAAATTGATTTGAACAGTTGGTTTAGTCAGGCACAGTTTTGGCACCCATGCCTGAATCTTAGGTCTTGACTGGTTCAGTACAGCAAAGTAAGATCTTTGCCGAGATTTGGTTCTATAACCAAGTCCAGATCGGTTTTAGAACAGACTTCTGTTTTCCCAAATCATGTCAAGATTCTTGGAACCAGAAGTGAATCGTTCTAAAGCTGTTCTTAAGTCCTTAACTTGAGTTTTCAGGGAGGAATTCTCTGATTCAAGTTTTTTAACTTGATCAGGGGTTCCTTCCTGAATTTTCTCAGTTAAGGAATCAGAATCAGCTCCCTTTTTCAGGAGTTTTACTTCCTGTCGGAGAGACTCGATTCGGAGTTTGGCTTTCGCCAAATCTCGGGATAGATAGGAAATAAGAGAATTCAAGTGCGATTTTGAAAAACCCGTTACCTTTATTTCGCCGTCGTCGGAGAATGTCAGCTTGCCGTCGTCCCGTTCCGAGTCTGAGTCAGTCTCGATTTGATCTGAAGCGGTCAGGGCTAGAAGATTTGACTGAGGTGCTTCTTCTTCTTCTTCTGAGGAAGACTCGTCCCAGGTGGCTTGGAGTGCCTTCTTCTTTCTGTTCTTTTTGGACTCCTTTAGACTTGGACATTCAGTCTTGTAGTGGCCCTTCTTCTTGCATTCGTAGCAGGTTACGTTGGGCTTTTGTTTGTCAGTTGCCGGTTCATCTTGTCCGTCCTTTCTTCGGCTTGTTCTTCGTGTGTTGGTTTGGTTCTTCAACTTTTTGTAGTAGTTTCGAGCTAGCCGGACCAGTTCAGATTGATCTTCTTCTTTATCTTCTATTTCTGAATCTGAGGTAGATTCAGGTTCAACTTGAGTTTTCTTCTTGGTCATCTTCCCTGTTTTCCCTGCAAAGAAGGCTATACTTTTCTCGACCAAATTGGAGTTAGTCTGTTCATGCAGCTCAAGTTCAGAAAATAACTCATCTAGCTTAATTTTTGAAAGATCCCTAGAGACCTTGTATGCATCTACCATAGATGCCCACAAGGTGGTCCTAGGGAACGCGTTTAGGGCATACCTTATAAGATCACGATTTTGAACCTGGTGACCTATTGCGTGAAGACCGTTCATCAGCTCCTGGATTCTGGCGTGGAGCTGGGCTGCTGTCTCGTTATCTGCCATTTTGATAGTAAAAAGCTTGTTCAGTAGCAGGTCTCGTTTGCTGATCCTCGTATCTGAAGTTCCTTCGTGGAGCTCGATCAGTTTAGCCCATAGCTCCTTTGCGCTTTTGAAGGGTCCAACGCGGTTCAGCTCTTCTTTCGTTAGTCCGCATTGGAGAGTCTGGGTTGCTTTGGCGTCGGCTTCAATTTTACGTTTGAGGGAAGTGTCCCATTCTGAGTAGTTTTGTGGTACACCTTCAGCATTTGTGGGAATCATCAGTCCAGACTGGATGATTATCCACATATCCACCTGAGTTTTCAGATGGACCTCCATTCGACTTTTCCAGTAGGGAAAGTCTTCTCCACTGAACAGTGGAGGTCTGGCGGTGCTAAATCCTTCTTGGATAGACATTTGTTACTGGAATTAAAAAGAACAACAAAAATATTCCAAGACTTGGTCTTGGATTAGTAGTGCGGGAAGAAATAATTAAACACAAATTTCAAGGGTTGTTGCAACAACCCAAAAAAAAACTCGAACGAAAATTTTTAAAAAAGAGAAAAAGAAATCCGAAAAAAAAGTTTCAAACTGGTGGTTGCACCAAGTTTGACTTCCCCGCTCTGATACCACTTGTTGGATCGAGAGTTGCGAGAGAGGGGGGGGGGTGAATGTCGCAATTCGTTCGGATTTAAAAGAGTTAGTGCGCAGCGGAAATAAGACACAACAACAATGCTAACACGGTCGTTTTACTTGGTTCGGAGCCTGTGTCGACTCCTACTCCAAGGCCCACGGTCGTTGACCGTTTCTGCGGGCATTCTATACGTCGAGAAAGTTTACAATCACAAGTATTACAGAATAGCTTCGTAACTTAATAAATATTTCGTTACCGACGTCCGGTGTAGATCGGAGTATTGGAGCAGCAGGACGTCGTCAGAGCTCGAGTTGGAAGATTTCTGGAGCGTCTCGTGGAAGCAGAAGAGCGTATGAAAGTCGCAGTTATTGATTGTTGAAGAAGAGGGTCGAGGGTCCCTTTTATAGGGCTGGGNTTATCTGACCATTCAAACTTCTTGTTCTTTCTGGTCAAGGCTGTGAGTGGAGAGGCTATCCTGGAAAAGTCCTCCACAAATTTTCTGTAATATCCTGCCAGGCCTAAGAAGCTTCTGATCTCACTGGCATTCTTGGGTCTACACCAGTTGCTGACTGCTTCTATCTTGGCTGGATCAACTTGAATGCCTTCTTTGGATACAATGTGACCTAGGAAGGTCACCTGATCTAGCCAAAACTCACACTTTGAGAATTTTGCATAGAGCTTCTCCTGCTGAAGGATCTGCAGCACTATCCTCAAGTGTGTAGCATGGTCCTCTGGAGTCTGTGAGTATATGAGAATATCATCAATAAATACAATGACGAATTTATCGAGATACTCCCTGAAGATGTGGTTCATCAGCTCCATGAAGACTGCTGGAGCATTGGTTACTCCAAAAGGCATTACTACAAATTCGTAGTGGCCGTATCTTGTCCTGAAGGCCGTCCTGGGGATGTCACTTTCTTTAACCTTAGCTGATGATACCCAGAACGCAGATCTATCTTCGAGAACACTGTAGCCCCTTTGAGTTGATCAAATAAATCATCTATTCTAGGAAGGGGGTACTTGTTCTTGATGGTACCTTGTTCAGAGCTCTGTAGTCTATGCACAGACGCATAGACCCATCCTTCTTCTTGACGAAAAGTACAGGAGCTCCCCAGGGTGAATGACTCGGGCGAATGAAGCCCTTGTCTAGTAGCTCCTGGAGTTGCTCTTGTAATTCCTTCAACTCTGCTGGAGACATACGATATGGGGCCTTCGAGACCGGACCGGTACCGGGCACTAGCTCGATCTCGAATTCCACTTCTCTGGTTGGGAGGTAGTCCAGGTAATTCTTCTGGAACACTTCTGGATATTCGCAGACTACCCGTACATCCTCCTGCTTGAGTTCTTCCTTTGCTTCTGATCCACTATGTGTGCAAGAAAGCCAGCACACCCTTGCTCTAGCATCTGGTGGGCTGCCAAGGCTGAGAGAAATTTCTGAGTCTTCCTCCTTGGGGCTCCTTGAAACTCGAATGGTGGTTCTCCTTCGGGGCTGAACACCACCTTCCTTCTACGGCAGTCCACTGAAGCGCTGTACTTACTGAGGAAATCCATGCCCAATATGATGTCGAAGTCATGCATCGCAAGGACTATCAGATCGACATGTAGCTCTCGGTCTGAAATCTTGATTGGCACAGCCCGGAGCCTCTAGGTGGATTCCATGATTTCCCCTGAAGGGAGAGTTGTCAGGAATCTGGACTCCCAACTCTCTGTAGGCACTTGTAACTTACTAGCAAAAGGTACTGATACGAAAGAATGGGTCGCCCCAGTGTCAAACAGTGTAGTAGCTAAATGCTGAAAAATAACTATTTGACCTGTTACGACCGTGGAGGCGCTGGCAGCTTCTTCCTTCGTGAGGGAAAAGACTCTGGCATTGGTTGGAACTGGTGCTGCTTCCAATCCTCCCTGACTGATCTGAGGTCCCTCCAGCATAGTAGGCATGTAATGTAACTGGGGCTTGCCTCCATACTGTACGGACTGCTGAGGAAGTACTTTAAACTTGTTTGGGCATTCTTTGGATCTGTGTCCCTCTTGTCCACATGAATAGCATCCAGTTACACCCAAAAGGCATGCTCCTGGATGGTTCCTCCCACACTTAGGACAAGGTGGATACCTAGCTTGCTTATTCTCTGGTTTTCCTTTTGGCTGCCAGGCCACTGCTTCCTTTTGTGGTTCTTGTTCTTCCAGTTCTGGCTATTTGGCTGAGGCTTCTGGCCTCCTATTGTCTTGTTCTCAATCAGGACTGGCTTCTGCTGTGCTTGCTGTGCCTTGATGCTATTCAGGTAGTGCTCTGAGATTAGAGCACTACTGACCAACTCCTCGCTGGTCTGGGGTCGGTGCATCCCGCTGTTCACGTTGAGTGCTATCTCAGGGTTCAGCATGCGGAGCATCAGTCTGACTCGCTCCTTCTCTGTGCTGACTAGCTCTGGCAGAGGCGAGCTAGTCTGTTGAACTTTGCGACTGCTTCTCCCACTGGTAGGCTACCCTGTCTGAACTCCATGAAGTCCTCGAAGTGCTTGTTGGTAACCTTCATGTGGAAAAATTCCTCATAGAACTCGTGCTCAAAATCTGCCCAGCTCATCTGGTTGACTATCTTCTTACTCTTGACTCGCTCCCACCACATACGAGCATCTCCAGTTAGGCAGAAGGAGGCACATTTGACCTTCTCGACTTCTGGCCAGTCAAGAAGCTCCATTGTGCTCTCTAAAGTCTTGAACCAAGCCTGGGCATCCCAGGGCTCAGTCGTGCCTGAGAAGCTTTCGGGTTTCAGCCTCTGCCACTGGACGAGGTATGCTTCTGGTCTTCGGTTCACGGCAGGGGTCTCCTGTGGGACGGGTGGAACTTCGGCCACTACTGGAGTTCCCACTCCTGCTGTGGGTGGTGTAGGGGGCGCTGGGTGCTGATTTGCCATCAGTGTGGCGAGGATCTTCTGTTGTTCTGTCATCTGAGCTTGCATTTGAGCAATGACTGCCATCAAGTTCGGCTGTTCTGTGCCAGGCTCATTGCTATCTTGAACTGGAGTGCTGTTCCTTGCATTAGGAGCTCGGCCTCTTCTTGCCATCTAATAATGTATAAGGGAACAAGAAATCACTACTACTTCTCTAGGTATAACTCATCTTCTTACTTAGTATCCTAATGTCCATTCTAGGGATTAAACATGATTCCGTGATACTAAGGTATTAAACATGCTTCCTTGTTCTATGCACATGTGAATAAGTACTTAAGCATTTCTCTATACTGCAGTTAAATAAAGGAGCAATAGAAAAAACTGGAACTTAAAGCTTTCTTACTTGAAGACGGCAAGGTTGATGCTGATGTGTGTGTGATGCTGGAGAATGGGAACTGCTCTGATACCACCTGTAGCGACCCGCCTTCTTCTACCTTAGACGGATCGTTACTTTTCTCTACTTCTCGACTCTAATACACGACTAATAAAAATGCGGAAATCTTTTTTTTTTTAAATTCATCTAAGAATGATATTCTAATTTAAGTAGTCATGCATGATACCATGTCACACTTCCTTTCTCAAAAACTCGCAAAATGGCACTTATTGAAACCTGCCTCACCCAACTGAACTTTCGGGTATCAGTCGACTGATACTGTATCAGTCGACTGATAGGCCTAAAATCAGAATTTCAGGTTTCGGCAGTTGCTTCAACTCTCCACCAAACCTATACTTTCGAGCCATATAGAATCATGACACCATTTCTATACTCTATGTCAGTTTTCTAAATAATTTAGCCAATCAAAACGAATCCATAAACTTGAAATTTGGACTTTTACGGAAGAAAATAAACTATACAAGTTATATGAACTTTAACACTAAAGTTTGTACCAATCTTGACTTCTATACATTCATAAACCAAATACATGTTCTATGACCTTGCTAAAGCATCATGAAATGTGAATGCAACTTTTCTAAACATATTTAAGCAATGAAACTTAATTCAAAGAAGAAATTGATACTATCTTGGCACATGCATCTATTTCTCTAACAAAGTATCAATATCTCTAACTACTCACAATTCTACTCATCCAGTGCAATCATAAGAATATATAGGCTAAAAGAAATGACATGGAATCTTTACTCTAAGAAATTGAGTATGTAAAACTATCCAAAACTTAAATGTTCGCTAAACTCCGTAAAACAAAACTGGAAATTCAAATGAACTATAACATTGTGAATTAAATAACTAAATAGTCTTGTGCCAAAGATCTCTCCATAATCAGCCACCACACACACTTTACTCAGCACCGCCTCGTCGTCTTCCTTCAGAATTGCTTGCCTTTACCTTTATCTGCAATAAGAGGAAATGCAACTAGTAAGCAAAAAGCTTAGTAAGTACTATCTAGCTCACAAAATCTCGAAATGTGCAAACATGCTTCTAGATCAATGTAGCGACCCGCCTTCTCTTTACCTTAGACGGATCGTTACTCCTCACTATTTCTCTACTTTTGATATATGATAAAAATGCGGAAATCTTTTTTTTTTTTTTTTTAACTTTTAAATTCTACTAACAATTATGTTCTAACTTAAGCAATCATGTATAATAATACCATGTCATACTCTCTTCTCAATCCCATAGCCAATACCCATCGAAAAACAGCCTTACCCTTCTTAAACAGCCTGTATCAGTCGACTGATGACGTCATCAGTCGACTGATACGGCTGTAATCTGTTTTACAGATTTCGGCCCTTGCTGTCCAAGGCCACCGTTCCCTCAATTTCGAGCCATATCAAACTACAACATCATTTCTGTACTCTATATCAGTTTCCTAAACGATTTAGCCATTCAAACGAATTCATAAACTTGAATTTAGGACTTTTATGGAAGGAAACGAACTAAGCAAGTTTATATAAACTTTAACAATGGATATTGTACCAATCTTAGCTTCTATTACTTTATAACACCAAATACATGTTCTATGACCTTGCTAAAACATCATGAAATATGAATGCAACTTTTCTAAACATATTCGAGCAATGAAACTTAATTCAAAAGGAAAATTGATACTATCTTGGCACAAACACTTTTTCTCTAACAAAGTATCAATATTTCTAACTATTCACACTTTTACTCATCTAATGCAATCATGGGAATATATATGCTAAAGGAAATGACATGGAATCTTTACTCTAAGAAGTTTAGCATATAAAACTATCCAAAACTCAAATACTCCATAATCTCCATAAAGTAAGAACTTGAAATTTGAATAAGCTTAAACACTGCAGTTCAAATAACTAAAATGTCTTGTCTCAAGGATCTCTCCATAATCAGCCACCACACACACTCTACTCAGCACCGCCTCGTCGTCTTCCTTCAGAATTGCTTGCCTTTACCTTTATCTGCAATAAGAGGAAAATGCAACTAGTAAGCAAAAAGCTTAGTAAATACTATCTAGCTCACAAAAACTCGAAATATGCAAACATGCTTCTAGATCAAACTGAACATCATATGAGATACTAATATGCTTGAGAGAAAACTAAGGACATGTATAACTCAAAACATGCATACTCAAGCAATAAATAATCTCAATCTACTTTTCTTGGCTCAACTTGAAACTTTAGCTATTCTTTAACTTTTGAAAACTTTCTTAAACTTTCGAAAACTTTGCTAAAGCATATACTTGAAAATACTAATCACTTGGATCCACTGAAGACGTAAGTACCATCTCATGCGCGTTCCCTAAAAGGTTGGGGTAGCGAGCCACCAATCCTAATAGAGCAGACCTTGGTCTACCAGGGCCAAGACCTTGGAATTGGACACCTGGATTTCTTTAACGACGCCCTTGGACGCCGGGTACTGGCCTTATAAAATAAAATAGCTTTTCTTTCTTTTCTTTCTTATCTGTAAATGCCTTGGCATTTTCTGGAGCACCTTGCGTGCTAAAATCCCTAAGTCTTGACTTTTGGGGATTTCTTAAGGCCTTGGCCTTTTCTTTTCTTATCTTTATCTTCTCTTTTCTTTTCTCATAGCTTTTCTTGGTCCCTAATCTCATATAGGACACTCAATAAAATATATAAGCATATAATGAACTAAGATCACATGCAAAAACTAAAAACTAAAAGAAATATCTCTTTTAAGAACTTTTAAAGGAAATTCTCGCGGAAAAACCGTCTCTTACTGCAGGTGAGCAGTACTTACATTGATATCTTGGACTTACAACCAAGATTGAGGTCTAGAACTCGGGAGAAACTCGAGATCTCGAAGAATTCTTCACGTCTACGCGTTCCTCTCGTCGCGGGGATCTCGAATATAGTATTATCTCTTGGAGAAAGGGTCTCGGCCGACCCTCTTGGCCTTGATTTGCGTGCGCACAAGAGAGGAGAGGGAGAGGGGTCGGCGCAAGGGGTGTTGGCCGAAGGGTTTGAGAGAAATCCCAACTTCTCTCTTTAAGTTTTCTATTTATACACTTAAGGATCGGATCAACCTAACTACAGCTTAAGTATTTATTTTTCTTTCCTTTTCTGTGCTTGATACCCTTAGCCCAGCTGGCCGCGCGCTCCCTTGGTCTCGTGGTGGTCGCTGGTTCGAACCCCCGCTGCCCCTTATGGTATTTTCCTATTTTGGCTTCTTTTTCCTTTTTCTTTTTCTTTTTCCAAAAATACCAAACGGACTCGGAAAATTCCATAAAAATACTCTAAAAATTCCTAAAAATATCTAGAATATTTCTAAACCATTTCTAAATAATTCTAAGGACTTTAAGAACTAAAAATGGAAATTTTGGGGCGTTACAATCAAACTGAAAATCATATGAGATACTAATATGCTTGAAAGAAAACTAAGAACATGTATAACTCAAAACATGCATACTCAAGCAATAATAAATCTCAATTTACTTTTCTTGGCTCAACTTGAAACTTTAGCTATTCTTTAACTTTTGAAAACTCTTTAAACTTTAGAAAACTTTGCTAAAGCATATACTTGAAAATAATAATCACTTGGATCCACTGAAGACGTAAGTACCATCTCATATGCGCGTTCCCTAAAAGGTTGGGGTAGCGAGCCACCAATCCTAATAGAGCAGACCTTGGTCTACCAGGGCCAAGACCTTGGAATTGGACACCTGGATTTCTTTAACGACGCCCTTGGACGCCGGGTACTGGCCTTATAAAATAAAATAGCTTTTCTTTCTTTTCTTTCTTATCTGTAAATGCCTTGGCATTTTCTGGAGCACCTTGCGTGCTAAAATCCCTAAGTCTTGACTTTTGGGGATTTCTTAAGGCCTTGGCCTTTTCTTTTCTTATCTTTATCTTTTCTTTTCTTTTCTCATAGCTTTTCTTGGACCCTAAACTCACATAGGGTATTAATCAACATATATAAGCATATAATGAACTAAGATCACATGCAAAAACTCAAACAACAAGGAAATATCTCTTTTAAAAACTTTTAAAGGAAATTCTCGCGGAAAAACCGCCTCTTACTGCAGGTGAGCAGTACTTACATTGATATCTTGACTTACAACCAAGATTAACGTATAGGGCTCGGAAGAAACTTGAGATCTCGGAGAATTCTTCACGTCTACGCGTTCCTCTTGCCGCGGGGATCCCGAATATAGAATTATCTCTTGGAGAAGAGTCTTGGCCGGCCCTCTTGGCCTTGATGTTGGTCGGCGTCGCCCAAGAGAGGAGAGGGAGAGGGGTCGGCGGATGGTGAGGGTTTGGAGAGGAAAGAAATAAAACTTCTCTCTTTAATTATCTATTTATACCTATGGGGCGGATCGACCTAACTACCCCTTAAATATAAGTCTCTCCACCCTTTACTATGCTTGATACCCCTAGCCCAGCCGGTTGCGCGCTTGTGTGGTCTCGCGGTGGTCGCGGGTTCGATCCACCCGCTGCACTTAATTGGTTTTTTCTATTTTTCCTTTTTTTTTTCTTTTTCCAAAAATACCAAACGGACTCGGAAAATTCCATAAAAATACTCTAAAAATTCCTAAAAATATCTAGAACATTTCTAAACCATTTCTAAATAATTCTAAGGACTTTAAGAACTAAAAATGGAAATTTTGGGGCGTTACACGCCCGGGACGCTCTGGGCGCCCTACTCAGCCTCTACCTCTCTCCTTTGAGGCTTTCTGAGCTGTAGACACGCGTTCCTTCGGTCCTGCATCCAGGGTTAGTCCAAAACACAATAACATAATAATTTATTAGATTTATACAGCCTTAGCTGTCTTGGTTCTGACTTTGGTCTCCAAAATGGAGTCCTAGGTCGAACCGACGCCTACTGTTCCCTCGACGGGGAACGCGTCCTCACCTACTCCTCTCGGGAGAATTTACCTGATGCCAACCGTTCCTCTGGTTGGACTTTTGCCTGACGGTCCTTTGTCAGGTCTTGGATGCCGAGCTGCCCTTCGCTCGGTGCCTAGCATTCCTTCGCTAGGGCTTTAGTCCCAAGCTGTCCTTCGCCTGGCGCCTAGCAGTCCTTCGCTAGGTCTTGGATACTGGCAGTCCTTCGCCAGTTGCCTAGCAGTCCTTCGCTAGGGCTTGGATACTGGCAGTCCTTCGCCAGGTGCCTAGCAGTCCTTCGCTAGGGCTTTGTCTCTGCACACTTGAGTAACATTGTTAGATCACAAACAAACTTAACTTTGAATCCTTTTCCAATATCAAAACAAGGTTCGATATGGTGCTTCCTGCACCAACACCCAAAACTTTAGGAAATCTCAACTTGAGGTTATGAGATTTTGAGATTCAAAACTTGAATCAAAACCTCTTCTTAACCCTATAATTTTCACCAAACCATCTCCCTTTATGATTTCATAATGAAATTTACCCAACTATACTTATAAAAGTATTCCAAGGGGCTAGGGATTGTTAGGTTACTCAAAATTGGGTTAACTGACTGAAAGCAGACAATTTTAGTCGTGCCAATCGATTGGTGTTAGGTCCCAATCGATTAAGCTATGTCTTAATCGATCAGCTGATCGATTACGACTTCCCTTAATCGATCAATGGATCGATTATGCGAGCTTCTATGCCCGCAGAAAAGGTTTAACAATCGATTAACTAATCGATTGATATTGTCCTAATCGATCACCTGATCGATTGGGAGTTTCTGATTTCTGAAAATAATTTCAGTTTGAATTTCAGAAACTCCTAAATAATTCTATAAAATTTGAAAAATCCTGAAATTTTGGGTAGATATTATTTATGACATATACTATCATGGAAAAATAATTTTATACAAAAATAACTCCTTTTTTTAAATATTGATACAAAAATTGGAAACCATTGAGATACTTCAATGTTTCACTATATTTTGTAATCAATTCATCAATAATGAGATCTATCAAAAGATAGTCTTCACCAAGGTTTTCCAAGATAGTTTTAAAATAGGTTTCAAAAATAATTTCCAACCATGTTCCTTGAGCTAAATGTACATGACTAGTACATTAGCTTTTTCAATGATTGTAGTTCATTTACATTCATGTTTTGATGAACCTAAAACTCAATAGGATGTATATTAATCAACACCTTGAGTTTCATTTATCACCCTAACATCTCACTTGTTTCTAATGTGTCTCAAAATACACACAAGTCAACTTATGGTTTTGGTGAGATGTGAAAGTCATGTTCTCCCTAAACTAAGGGTTCATCATCCACCTAGAATGTTAATTAATGTCAATGTCCTTAATTTCAATAAAAATTAATTTAATGCATGATAATGACTATGATATGCATCAATAAGGATTTTCAAAAGAAAATATTATAGCTAGATAATGCATGTATAAGATGACATGTAATATTTTCATAATAAAATATAAATGATGAATTTATGATGTCATGACATGTGATAGGGCATACAAAACATGGTATAGTAGCATAAAAGAAAATACCTAGATTTCCTATCTAAGTATCAATAACTCATCGCTAAGCCATTGATAATACTAATTTTGCCCCTAATTTCCAAGATAATACCGAAACTCTCCAACATGGCATATCTTTAGCTTCTAACCTAGTTGTGCCAACTTTATTTAGTTCAATCCAAAAAAATAGTTTGGCACAATTTTACTCCTCCTAGAGTAAACAATTTACTTCATTTTCAAGGGTAGTAACTCCTTGAAAATGCCCCAAAATGCCAACTTCATCAAGGTTGGGTTAACTACCCGTCCAATTTGAGTTGACACTCCCTTGATCTATCTAGGGTGTGGCGAACACACTCTTAGGAACCCAAAACTTATTGGTGCTCCTTGGATGTTCTAGGTATTCATTAGGGAAAACTTTCTTGATACCTTCTTAATGACTTTTCTAGGCTTCTCTGAAGCCTTAGTCATGTTGGTCTTATCTTGTTCAACTCTAGGGATGACTTCTCTTATGGCCTTGATTTGACCCCTAGACCTAGATTGAGTTCCATACCTACATGGAACTCTATGATAAGATGGGTCATCATTCTTGGTTTTAGGTTTGTACCCCAAACCTTTCTTGCTCCTAGATGGTCCATGATTTTCTAAATCTAGGGTTTGAATTTTTGATCCCTTAAATAGATTTTCTATCTTCTTTAGCGATTTTTCCAATTTATCAAGTTTTGACCTCAAAACTTGATTTTCAATCATTATCTCATTAAAGCTTGGTTTTCTAATATAACCTTGGTGATTATTCTTCTTGGCCTTGTGTTGGGTAGGTCTACCTTGGAATGTTATAATTTATTCCCTATCCTTAGATGTGGTGGTCCTAGCATGGAAGACTCTATAGTTTTCCTTAGGTTTATGATACCTCTTATTTTCATGATAAATAGTATTGAAATAAAAATATTTATTTTTAACATGCATATTATCGTGATTTAAATAAGTACTATTACCTAATGGTACCTTAGTCTTATTTTTGGAGGCTCCCCCTTGATTTGATCTCCTTCTTTTTGTCTTGGTCGGATCCTTCCCCTTGTTGGTGCTTGGATGGCTAGAGGGGGGGGGGGGGTGAATGTAGCCAGACACAAGACTTAGCTCTTTTCAAAGTTTCTGCACTTTGATGGTTAGCAGTAGAAGCAAAAACAAAAGTAGAAACAAAATAGCAGAAACTAAATAGACAATCATAAACGCTAACGATGAGGATTTACAAGGTTCGGGGATAACTTATCCCTACTCCTTGGTGTGCCCGTGATGTGGGTGATCCCTTGATCGTCGGCAGATCAAGCCCCGAGAAATCCGGATAAATGAATCCTCCTTCTCGGTGGAGAAACCTCTCCACACAATGTCTCAACAGATATGAAATGAGAAGCACAGAGACAATAAACACACTTACAGAGCACAATGAACACAGACGGAAACACTTCACCAAGCTCACTCAGCACAACTCTCACGCAAGAGCTCCCAGCTCTTCGTGTCTGCTTGCTGATGGACTCGCCAAGTTCTCCTCTGCTTCAAGGTGCTCAAGTTGCAGAAGCTTCAAAGGATGCTCAAGAGTATGCTTTAAGGTGCAGTATGATCGAGAGATGTCGCAAGAGCAGAAGAGATCCCTTCTCTTCTTCGCCAGCCAGCTCTTAACCTGCTGTAGCGAAAGCCTCCGTTTGACTCTCCTTGTGTAATCCTGAGTTACCTGCACACTTAGCAGTTGTTTAGCACAGCAAATCAACATAGAATCAATTATCAGACAATCAGAGCAGATATCAGTAGTGTATCAGTAGAAATCAGAACGTGATCAGAACTCTGACAACGCATTTTGAATTAAAGTTCAGCTTCTGATTGGTCACCAGACCGATCAGAGAGGACTCTGATCGGTCACTGGACCGATCAGGGTAAGCTCAGACCGATCAGGCTCCAGCCTGATCGGTCACGTGAGAAAACTAGAAATCGTATACTACTGGTGATCGGTCACCCTGACCGATCATAGGTCGTGGATTAGTCACCGGACCGATCCAGCACTTGCTGGAGGAATTCCAGCTCTCGCAGGCCAAAGCCTTTGATCGGTCACCTGACCGATCAGGTTGTGCCCTGATCGGTCTGGTGACCGATCAAGCCACTCCCTAACCGATCAATATCCATCCTGATCGGTCATAGTGAGGAACCCGCGATACTTGAACGGTCAAGCTAATCGATCAAGGTTTCTAACAAAACCTACTGACCTCTCCCTGATCGTTCACTAGAATGATCAAGAGCCGAACAGAATCCTTTCTGTTCTCTCACTGATTGGTCACCAGACTGATCAGGAATCGAACAGAAGCCAAACAATCTTTCTGTTCTCTACCTGATCGGTCACTAGACCGATCAGACTTCTCTGGATCGGTCACCAAACTGATCCATAATAGGGAGTTCGTGCCAACACCCTGATCGGTCTGCAGATCGATCCAGCTTCACACAATTCCACCATAAGTCAAGAGAACAGGCTCCCTAGCCTTCTCTGCCTCGTGCTCAGTCCCCTGAACCAAGACTTCATGCCCAGCTTTACTCACTGGGGCTTCGTTCAACCTAGCTTCCCAAGCTAGGACCTGGCTTCACTCACCAGGATTTCCATCACCTAGCTTCCCAAGTTAGGACCTGGCTTCACTTACCAGGATTTCCATCACCTAGCTTCCCAAGCTAGGACATGGCTTCACTCACCAAGATTTCAGTCACCCTAACTTCCCAAGCTAGGACTTGGCTTCACTCACCAGGGTTTCATTCACCCGGCCTCACTCACCGGGAGTCGTGCCCAGTCCCCGACCAGGACTTAAACTAGACTCATCTCATTAACCTAAACTAAAATCGGTGTCAACACTAAAACAACAATCAGGGTCAGACTGCATCAATAATCTCCCCATTTTTGTTGTTTGACAACCCGATTTTAAGTTTAGGGATTTGAAAACAATTGTCTCAAATTTCACAATTGTAGGAGAATCAGGATCCTCCCCCTACAACAGTTAAACTCGTAATTATCCTAAACTTAACTAACTACACTCCCCCCCTTTGTCAAACACCGAAAAGGGTGTAGATGGGTTGTTATGTTTGAAATACCTCCCCCTCAAACCTAGGGTTTCTCCCATAAACAACAAAGGATATGATTAATTTTGAAGGCATATGAAAACATATGATAAAGGTAAAGCAGGATAAACCAATCATACGCATCATATGAACATGGAATAGGAAAAACAAACATGACCTAGCAATAAACATAAAATAGCAAGTAATAGTCATACATGAAACTAGTCAGATAGTCAGATGCATAGCAAAGCATAGTGAAACACATCACAAGTCTGTCAGAATCAGAATACAAACACAATCAATCCTCGGTAGGGGGGGGGGTCGTCCGACAGCATGGGGTCAAATGTAGTGTCATCATCTAGTAGGAAAGACCCTGGGGCAGTACTGCTGGAGGGCGCAACTCCATGAAGTGTAGGCTGGTACGGATGACCAGCTGCCCACTGATAACCGTTTTAGTCGTGTTACGGGTTCAAATACAATTAAAGTATCAAACTCCCCTAAACTAATGTAGTATAGAGTAACTCGAGTCGTCTCTCTCAAGGAATGTAATGATAGGTTAATAATCTTAGGATTCCAAGTTATTGCTTTTGGAATTTGGATATTAAATTGGGGGTTTGGATTTGAACGCTATGACTACGAAAAGAAATAGCAAAGCAAGTATGAAATCTAATCCTAATTAATGAAAGACAATGCAAGTAAGGAAATCTAATTTAACCTAACTATAATTGCAGAAAAGAAAAGGGCAAATTAAAATAAAGCATCAACAAAACTAATCATGAAGCAAAACCTAAAGCATTAAAGAAATCTAGTCTGACCTAACCTTTTGCATCCAAATTGAAAACAAGAGCTCAAAGCAATTAGAAGAGACAAGACAAGCAAGAATTAAGGAAAACAAAATACATGAAATTAAACCTGACCATAGAGCATTTTGTCGAACAACTTATAAGTATTCTTCCAAATGACATGAGCGCGTGCAATTCTAAAATATGGGAGAACAATTCAATACAAGCATTCATCAATAACACATAACACTCAACTACATTAATCCAATCAACCCAATCTGATGAAGGAAACCAATCAACATGAAGGAGCTGCTGCCGAATCTGTTGTGAAGAAGAAAGAAATAGTGCTGCCGAATCTGATGAAGGTTGGATGAAGAAGCTGCAGAAAATGGAGTTGCGCAGTGAAGAAGAAGAGCTACTGCACAGAGGTGGCTGCCGGAAGGAGCTGTGATGGTGGAGAAGAAGAAGATGGAAGGTGGGCGCTAGGGTTTTCCCTAGATGAGGCTTGCGGATGAGGGCTTCCCCTTTTGTTCAGGCCCTTCTGCCCTAGTGTGAGGTTGGGGCTGCGGTGGAGAAAGAGATGAAGGTGAGGATGGAAGAAGAGGTAGTCGGCTGGAGGTGGTGAGGAAGAAGATGGAAGGTGGGCGCTCCGGCCGACGGCTGTGAGGTGGAGAAGAAAATGTCGAGTCAATTCCCCCTCCCTTCCTGGTGTTCGCGGATGGATGAGATGGTGATCCTCTCGATTTGGGTCAGTGGCCTCCCTTTTATTCTTCGGCCCAACCCTTGTTCAGTCCAGTCCACATCCATTCGGCCCAACAGTTGGGTTCGACCCATGGAGAAGGGGATCAGTCCATGAGTCTTTAGCCCAGCCCAAGCCCTCTTCAGCCCAGCTTTGTTTCTCCCCAAATGAAGCTTGCATGAGGAAAGAAAGGGCCAAGCCTTGGTCCAAGGTCCATCTTTAATTCCCTATAAAATTCATGAAATAATGCCAAAATTTAGAGGAAATTATAATGAGCTCCAAAATCGATCCTAATCGTAAAATGTGATATAAACATGATTTAAACATACGATAGGATAAAAAAACGCTAAGTAAATGAGCAAATATAATGACCTAAAATGCTAGTTATCACACCCCCACACTTAATTCTTGCACGTCTCGAGCAAGCAAACAAAACTAAAAGAAAATAAAATATCTCCCAAACATTACATCCCCTATCGATACTTTAAAAATAATAAAAGAAGGTTACTTAGGATCATCAAGTCTCAAGAATCAATGTATTTATGGTTCCAAATCTCACATAAGTCAAAAGGCATGATAATTTCATCAACTTGAATAAACTAAGCATGACAAAAATCTCACAAGATAGATATATGCACTGATGCTCACAAAAATAACAAATATGAAAGTGGAGTTCTCTCAAAGCATTCATGACATTGCACTACCATATGCTTTCTTATTTTCTACTTCTCCACTACTATAACATAAGTACACAAATCAAGAGGACTTTTCAATGACTAATGATGAAGCCACGTGCTAACAAGAGAGTATGAGAGTAGATAACAAGAAGGGCAGATAACAAAGAAGATCACAGAGAATATGAGAGCATTAGGGTAATCAACATGACGTGTAGAATCAAATAATATGCCAAAATAACAAAAACTCAACCATACATCCAACACTTAGAATTCTCCTTGAACATTTTCAATTCAATACACAACATTTTTTTATGAAAATATTCCTTCTTGTTCATCACTAACAAAATCCCAAATGCTTGAGAAAATTTTTTCTTTTTTTTTCATTTCTCATCTTTCTTTCTTTTTTTTCTTCTCCTTTTTTTCATCTTTATTTTTTTCCAGTTGAGGTATTTTTTTTTCACAAGCATTCACCCATACACACTTGTCTTCCCCCCACACTTAAAACTTACCTCAGACAATGTAACAAAGCATGATAATATCTAAAACTCACAATAATAGAGGCTAATCATAGACAAATAAAAATGTCACTCATCACACAATCACCCCATGCTCTCATGCTCAAGGGAAGAATAAGCAAATAAAGATATGACAGTGAGAATACAATAACAATGAGAAGATTTGACAAAGGAAAGATAATGAAACATCAAAGCAATAGGTGAAATGCTCACCAGTCACAGTAGCAAAGTAGAGGAAAAACTAAGAGTTCAATAAGAAAGTTTGCCTCCATCAAATTCATGTAAGCTTATGCTATTGTAATTTCAAAAAGAATCAAAACAAGTTCTAAAGTGTCAAGTATCACAAATGCTATCACACATAAGAGGATTAAGGATAAGCATAGTAATAACCATACTAGGTGAACAATAAAATGTCGTGCTTAATCTATCAAGATAGAGTATATCACCACAACAAATGACTAAATGCAATTAATGTCCCCAAGCATACCAAGGAAACCAAAACTCAATAGTCAGACTTAACCATCTTTTATGATTCTCAAAGCATAATAAAGGGACATGTAGGGAGCTATAACTAGAATCAAGCAAGATTTATTCAAGACCAAACAAAATACAGAATGAGGAAGCAAAGTATGAATGCAAAGTATGAAAGCAAACAAACATGCAAGTATAAACATAAAGAAAAATAAGAAAAGGAACAAACTCCCCTTTATTCCTGGCGGCTGGAGTCGGTTAAGGAGTAGCATCCACCCCAGTAGTGGTGGGGTTTGGGTAGTCGAGAGAGCATTCCTCACATGATCAATGTTATAGTGCACTGCTCCCCCACACTTCAACTTCGCATAAGTGTGTTCCGGTGGTCGAAGGTGATTCAGGTACAAAATCCACTTAAGAGGTGAAGTGCTACAAGTCAAGGTAAGAGCAATTCCTCCCTCTTGATGCTTTTTGGAAGTCCTTCCAGGAGGTTGGACTCTATTTAGTTGTAGCACCCACTCCAGAAGTCGACGACACCCTGCAAAACCATGACATACCTCCCGTACGCGTGTAGGGTAAGAAAAAGATGAAAAAACAATTAGTCTCTAAATAAAATGTATCCAGAAATACATCACAGCCAATGAAATCAACCTTAGGTACATTAATGAGTTTTTCAGAATCAGTATCCACATAAGCTATATCAAGAAATGCATCCCAGCCAATAAAATCAACATTGGGTACCTCTATGGATTTTTCAAAAGAAATAGGAGAAATACTTACCTTATCATGCTGAAGAATACCTGAAGGTTCTACAAGAGTAGATGTAACTATGACCTCCTCCTGGTCATGTAAAGGCTCCACTTCAATCTCAGGTTTTGGTGGGCATTCAGCTAAGAGAAGTGATTCTTAGGTTCTTGCTCCCACCATGCAAGTCCCTACAGTTTCATACTTATCTTCTGAATCTTCTGATATGTCAATCAATGTAGGTGATCCCTAAGGCTCAGTGCAATCCCCTACACCTGTAGAATCATCTGTAACTGAAAATAAATCAGATTCAACATCAAGCTCAGCTGCCTCTGTAGCTAATACCTCCTCTGCCTCATCTTTTCTCTCTTCATCAGAACTAGAATATCCTATCTGAACATCGATCTTGGTCCCTGCAGTCTGCATCTGACTAATGATGGATGATATTTGTCCAATTTATTGCTCTATGTTCTGACTAGAAACATCAGTCCTACTCTGATTCTGTCGAAGTTGAGTGTTGAATTGCTGAAAATTCCTATCGTTTTGTTGCTGAAACAGAGCGCTAAGCTGAGCACTAAATCGCTGAAAACTCCTCTCATTTTGTTGAAGAAATTGAGTGACAAAGGGCTCCAAAGTGAGTGGAACCTCTGGACTTTGTTGCTGAACCGGATGTGACCATGAAGGCATAGGATCATCCTGGAATGTCTGTAGGTTCTGATACGCTGGATACTGCTCAGTAAATTGACTTTGCGTATCCTCATACCTGAAATATGACTGATCCCCCCAATTAGAATCGTAGGAATTAGAAAATGAGTTATACCTATCTGACTATTGAGGAGTAGCTTGAAAAGGTAATTGGCTCGATCCCTGGGCTAACATTTGCTCCCATCCACTAATTATTTGTTCAACGCGTCTTTCCAAGTCTTGAAGAGTGGAATCATTCTTTTGTTGCCCTTGCTGTAATAAAATTTGTTGCTGGAAATTATTGCTCTGAAAATTCTGGTTGTATAATTGGAATTCTTGCTATGCAGGTTGAAAGCCTTGCTGATCATAATGAAATTGTTGTTGAAAATATGAGAAATTCTGCTGACACTGTTGTTGTGGCTGATTCAGAGGTTGGAAGTATTCATGCTGCTCTAGAATTTGTTGGGGTTGAAAGTACTGAGTCGGGTAATTGCCCTAGTCATAATTATAGGTGCTAGGAGCTGGATCATAGGTATCTTGATATTGATGTTGGGAATGCAGGGGGTCTTGAGGGAATCTAGCAGTCTTTTGGATGAGGTGGCATATAGCAGCTGAATGAGATGGACTGCCACAATTAGTGCATATGTGTTCCGCTCCCCCAATTTCTGAATTGTGATATTTATTGAAGCCTCCAAATTGTTGAGAGTAGAAATTCATGTTGAACTGAAAGAATTATCCTAGTCTTACACTGAAACACTAATGAACAAGATTAGAAGACTCAGGAGCATATAATATCAAACACATGAATGTATAAATATTAAAGCACATGACAATTTTTTTTTGGAAAAATAGGAAAACAATCCTAAAATTATCAAACACCACTACATTCCCCGGCAACAGCGCCAAATTTGATAACCGTTTTAGTCGTGTTACGGTTTCAAATACAATTAAAGTATCGAACTCCCCTAAACTAATGTAGTATAGAGTAACTCGAGTCATCTCTCTCAAGGAATGTAATGATAGGTTAATAATCTTAGGATTCCAAGTTATTGCTTTTGGAATTTGGATATTAAATTGGGGGTTTGGATTTGAACGCTAAGACTACGAAAAGAAATAGCAAAGCAAGTATGAAATCTAATCCTAATTAATGAAAGACAATGCAAGTAAAGAAATCTAATTTAACCTAACTACAATTGCAGAAAAGAAAAGGGCAAATTGAAATAAAGCATCAACGAAACTAAACATGGAGCAAAACTAAAGCATTAAAGAAATCTAATCTGACCTAAACCTATTGCATCCAAATTGAAAACAAGAGCTCAAAGCAATTAGAAGAGACAAGACAAGCAAGAATTAAGCAAAACAAAATACATGAAATTAAACCTAACCATAGAGCATTTTGTCGAACAACTTATAAGCATTCTTCCAGAACAATTTGTTGGAACTTGGATGGCTAGAGAGGGGGGGGTGAATGTAGCCAGACACCGAAACTTAACACTTTTTAAGTTTTCTGCACTTAAACGTTTAGTAGCACAGCGGAAGCAATAAAAACAGAGTATGCAGAATTTAAAACCTAAGCTAAGAACAACCACCAAATGCTAACAAAGAGGATTTATAAGGTTCGGGGATAACTTGCCCCTACTCCTTGGCGTGCCCGTAAGGTGGGTGATCCCTTGATCGTCGGCAGATCAAGCCCCGAAAAATCCAGATAGTAAGCAACCTCCTTCCCGGTGGAGTAGCCTCTCCACAGCGTTTCAACAGAGATAAAGTTTTAAGCACAATGAAACACAAGAAGGATCTTACAGAGCACTTAGGACAGCAAGAATCCAAGCAAACTTCTCACCGAGCTCCACCCAGCGCAGATCTCACGCAAGAACTCCCTTCTTCGTGTCTTCTCGCTAATGGACTCGCCAAGCTTCCTGGTTCTTCTTCCAAATTCTCAAGTAACAGAGGTTGCTTCAGTGATTAATCGATGATGTCGCAAGAGAACAAGAGTTGTAGTAGCAGTAAGAAATTTCGCAAGCTCTGACAACAACTCCCCTCTTCTCCACTTCTCAGGTCTTTTAAGCATCTGACCTCTGCAGCTCACATCGCCAGCCACCAGACTCTCCACTGCAGCTTACCAGCTGCTTCACTGCCACTGCCCCAGCAACTCTGACCTCTCCTGGACCCTTGAGCTTCCCTCAGCCGAGCCCCAGTCAGCAGCTCCAGCAACCGTTGCAACCTGAACTTAGTTGACCATCCTTCAATGTTTGAAAGTCATCCCTGTCACCTGCACACTCAATCAGAGGTTTAGCAAATGAAATCAAACTTGTATCAGTAATTGCAGAGAA
>JAGFNQ010000930.1:83564-148484 GCA_024364735.1 Boesenbergia rotunda
AGAGAAGTGTCTAAGCAATCGCCTTATGATTGTAATCATTTACTTTAATAAATGAATATTCACTATTTGAGTATACATGTTCGTGTATTTGATTGAGATCTTAAACTCATTTACTGAATGTTAGCAATACAATTCACAGCATGAGAGAATTTGTGATGAATTCACAACTAGTGATTATCTCTACATGTGCAATTGTGAAGTATTGAAATTGTCCCTAGTCGATGAATTGATAAATACGGACACTATCAATTCTGTTGAGACTAGCATGGGTTATTCTCTAATCAGCTGATTCTCACTGGTTGGTGACATTGGGATGTCCGGAGATAAACATAAATGCTAGTTAAGGGAACTAGTTCATTGGAGTGACTGACTATAAAACTTCATATGGTAATCTACATATATATATGTCAATGAAGTTCTTACTGCAGCTTAAGTGCGATGTTCCTTTGACTTGCGGTGTTCAAGTCATCTTGGTCATGAAGACTTATACTTTGACATCTTAAGCAAACATCTCCAAGGAGATGTGGACCCAGGATGATTGGGTATAAGCCGAAGTGCTCGAAGATGTTTGAACAGCCTACAAAGGATTCACCATTCCTTGCGAGGAGATGTATACCCAAGGCCTATCGTCGGATTGTTACTCGAAGCCTCTGGCCAGAGCATCACATGTTCCGAGTATGAATCTCTCAGAAACATGAGAGTAATTAGAATCCGTTGAACGAGAAAGACATTACTTCGGCTAGGTGTGACGTAGTCAGCCTAGTGGGGACTGACACACATAGACCGTGTCCTGAACCAAGTGGGTATAAGATGGTGAAGGGAATGAGGCACGATTCATTAAAGCTGCTGAAGGGTTTCAGAATTATTTCTGAGGTCAACCGTTGATCTTTCGATTAATTGGGGATCATGATGTACTACTAGGTGCCACTCATGATCGTTCTATAATTGGTTAATTATAGACGGCCAACATAAATCGAAAGCCTATTTAGTCACACGCACTAAGAGTGATCCGAGGGATTTAAAATGAGTTAAAAATTAGATTTTTCGATCAAGAGAGATAAGTCGAATCTGAATTTTTCAGAGACGCATCGAAAGCATAAAATAGCTAAGTCTTTTGAAGACTTATTGGACGAATTAAATGAGTTTAATTCGTATGGTTTTAGCTTGGGTTTGGCCGGCCAAAAAGGGTCCCCACCCTCTTTGTTTGGCCGGCCACAACAAAAGGGGAAAACCAAATTTTTGGTTCAAATTATAAAATAAACCGAGCGTGGTTTGTTTTATAAAATTATGGATAAAGAAATTTATATAAAAATATTTATTTTTCATGGAAATTAAAATGAACCATGGATTGGTTTATTTTATTTTATAAAATCAATAATGGATTGATTTACCATGATAAAGAAATTTATATAAAGAAATTTATATAAAGAGATTTATTTTTCATGGAAATTAAAATGAACCATGGATTGGTTTATTTTATTTTATAAAATCAATAATGGATTGATTTACCATGATAAAGAAATTTATATAAAGAAATTTCTTTCAATAAGAAAAGGGAGACATGGTTGTTTTTATCATAAATTAAATTATGATAAAAACTTGGCATGATGGAATAATTCATAGAAAAATTTATATGATAAATTTCTTATGAAAATTTATTCCATAAAAAGGAGACTTGGCGATTGAGAGGCTACTATATAAATGAACCAAGGCAAGGCTTGGAAATTAATCCAAGAGATCAAAGATTCTTGCTTAGCCTCTCTCCCTCTCCTTCTCTCCCTCTCCCTCTTCTAGTGCCGCCGGCCCTAGAGCCCTCCCCATTTGCCGTGAGCTTCCACCACCAAGAAGAAGCCGAAGAAGAAGAAGAAGCGGGCGTGACTCCTTCCTTCATCCCGGAATCTTGATTCCGTTCTTCGTTTGGTGGTTAGTTTTTCATCTCTCTCTTGGTATTCTTGTCGTGCCTTTGGAGAATCTAGTAGTTCTTGTCGGCACGAAACTCGTGGCTTTGCGAAGTCATCCCGAAGAAAACTCGGCGTGGACGCGAATAAAGGCGGAGCTTCCAAGGGACGCTACGGTTGGATCTCGTCCCTTTCTACGAGTTACGTGAGGTAATAAGTAAATTAGTTTATTTTCTGCAAAATTTTAAATGTATGATCATGTCTACACAATATAAGGTTGCATGCTTAGATGTGTGGTTAAATAATTTATGAAATTATTTATGCTAAACCTTCCGCTGCACGTAATTAAATTTTAAAATTACGAACCCGCATCCATGTCAACATGCACCCGGTCCCAACAAAAAAAATAGAAAAACAAAAGAAACCAAGTGGCACACCATTGAAGTTTCGGCACCATGCAATTAGTGAAATAATCTCATCCAAATCGAAAATCTGTTCCACCATCATTCTGATTTCACTAGAGAAAAAGAAAGAAAGAGAAAAAAAATGATGAGAAAAGAGAAGGAAAACAAAGTTGGCACGCAAGAGGGACAATTGGCACAAAGGAGTTGATGAGGTCTTTTCATCAAATTTTTGAAGGGCAATGACAAAGCCTCATTCCATCACACTTTGACTTCATTATGATGACTAACAAAAGGGCAAAGTGCATTGAAAATATCCTTGAGCATCCAAGTCTTCCACTTTGTCCAATTTGCTATTTTTCTTGGTTTTTACTTCATTTTCATCATTTCACATATTCTCTCCTTGTTTGGATGAACTTTTGTAGATGTAGATTCGAATCATGAAAAATGGTGGAGAGTAGATAGCAAGCAAGCCTATGGTAGTGCAAAAAGTATGTGTGTATGAGTAAGCTCCATTTTCATTATGTACTTAGAACTTAGGAAGAGAGAGCCACCAAAAACTTCCCTTGAAAGGTTAGAGAGTTAAATTCATCTCAATGAATCATGAAGGTTGAAATTGCTAAGTTGTTGATTTAAGAACGAGATACTAATCCATAGAGTTTAGATTTTTGAGAATTAACAACCCTAGGTAATTTCATTTCAATTGCTTCTACTTATGTATGAGAAAAGCTAGGGGATACATATTTAGTACTTTTGGTGAGACGCTCAAGCTAAGTGTGGGGGAGTTGGTAAGTATCATTTTGTTGATTATTTAAGGTTCTAGGATCTATTTTTGACTCATGTTTTACTTGCTTAATGGTAGATTTATCCTAGGTTCTAGGATTTACATTCATTTTGGACCTAATTGTAAATTTTGATATATTTGAATTGTTTTGTCACTAAATTGTTGATCTACTTTTGTAGGCTTGGAAGGATCATGGACCTAGGTCATGTTGGGTCAAAGTTGAGTCAAAAGTGGACTGGATCAAGTGATCAAGCGTCGACTAATATGAACCGTCCGATGTAAAAACGGTTAGATCTAGGCCATCTGAGAACTTCTTATCAATCCGAGCTGGGGTTAAGGCTAATCGAGTGATCAGATCAAGATCTGAAGGTTTCGTCCAAATCAGAGATCATCTAGCCGTTGGATCAAGCTCGGGAGAATCTAGACAGTCCGTTCAAAGATCAAGGGGATCTGAACCATCCGTTACAAATTTGGCAGATCCGAGCTGCCCCGAAGCAGATCCTGACCCTTGATCAAGATCTGGGAAGTTTGAGTCAAATCGAACGAAGATCAACCGTTGAATGAGTGCTGGTTAATCTGAGCCGTCCACTGCTTAACTACTTAAATTGCTTCCTCTGTTTCAGATCGCGTCGCGTCTTCGCTAGCTGCTTCGATTTTCTTCAATTGTTCTTCATTTCTACTGCGATTTTTTCCATCTGAAGGCGTGACCATCTCGATTCTGACCTTGGAGCAAGATCTGGATCATTAGAAAGAGGTTTCGTGGAGATTCAAGCTCTTATTTGCCTCGGAACAGAGTTGATTGAGGCTTTCGTCAATTTCTGTGATCTGATCGATTTGATCGTGATCGCGTGCCGTTTTCTTCCATTAGAGCTTACTGGAGGGTCCTCTGGTATGTTTTGATCATCACCAAATCATCATCACATTTCTACATCGCGAGATCGAGAAGATCGGATGGGTTTTCCCAGCTGAGTGCAATCTGTGAGCCGAGTTGAAATCGAAGCCATTTTTCCATTGATCTGCGGAGTTGAAGGGGTTCTTGGCTTGCTCTTGTGTGACGGCAAGGAGATTTTGGGCCAAGGGAATGATCGAGGCTTAGTTTCTTATTGCATCTCTTTTTGCTTTAGCTGTAATTTGAATTCTGCACTTCGTTTCTGTACTTGTCTTTATATCAGCTGCTTAGATTTCTGTTCTGGAATTTCCTGCTTTAGTTAGTGTTTCAATTTGGCATTCTTATTAGTTAAGTAGTTTGTGTAGTGAACAACTACACTAGGTCAGCTTACTTCGCACTTGATTCAATTCTAAATTTGGTCTCATTTCTGAATTTTTGTTCCGCATCTATTGCGTATCAGTTCCTTGTTTCTGTCCTTTTGTACCAGCTTAGTTTCTGAATTTTGCTGTTCCTTCGAATTAAATTTGTGTTAGCTTTAATTCCTGGAATTAGAGATAGCTGCTAGTGTGCTTATGCTTGCTTTGTAGGTAGTTACATTTCTGTAATTGGTTCAACCTCTGTTGCGTATCAGTTAATTGCTGTGTACCAATTTTATTTCTGCAGCATTCAATTTAGTTTCTGAATTGAGTGTTAGTTGTGATTTCTTGCAGCTGGATTTGTGAGTTTTAGTAGTCATGTATGCTTCTTAATTTCTGCATTCGATTTCCCATTTCTGCACTCACTTTATTACTGCATTTTCACACTTAAGTTCTGCATACTGAATTTACCTCTTCATTCAGTTTTCTCCGAATTGGTAAACTTCATCTTTGCAATTCTAAGTTTGTTCCTTCTGAAGCTAGATTCGAGAACTTGATATCAGTAGCTTGTTTGACTTGCATCTAATTTTGCATATTATTTCGCTGAGCTTGCTTTTCCAAATTGAATTGATGAGTTCCATTTCTGAATTGTAGTTTATTGTTTCTGCAAGTTTCAAATTTCGGCACATCAATTTCTTTTTCTTTTACATATCAAGTTTGTATCAAGTTTGGATTCCATTTCACAACTTGTAGTGTATAATTTCATTTGAATGTTAGTTGGTTTGCTATTCCTGCGAGTTTACTTTAGTTGGTTAAAGTAGTCTATCGGTTGAGTCATTAGTTGCCATTACCTACTCTAATGTTTGTTTAGTTACGTTTCCTTTCTTTCCATTGCATTTTCACTCCTAATTGAAACCAAACCCAATTTTGTTTGAAACCCAAAAATATTGATGACATATAAACTCAAAGCTTGAATCGAACACCCTCAACTAGCCCTAGGAAAAATACGACCTGTGGCCCCTTTACTACATTTTTTGTCCTTGTTAGCAAAAGGGTTTCCAGCTTTACAAATATCTAAATTTGAGACCCACATTCATGACAACCTTTTTTGGGTCCATCACTGCCCCCAGGCCAGTCGACTGGTCTACTCACCCACCTAAGATTACCCTTCCTGAGTACATTCCACTCCGCACTCAAATCCTAGGATTTCCCGAGTACAATCACACTGCACTCGTACCCTCACGACTCGACTGACTCCTCCTCCGCAGCCTCGACTGTTGCCTTTGTGCCCTCTTTATCTTCAGCTCCCGTCCCTCGGATGCATGCAAGCCTCCAGCTTGCCTCCATGCCATCCTTCACGCATGCCTCGAAGTCCGCGCCCATCAGCTCATCGTCCCTGCTCTCCAAGGTCCCTCAGGTGCACACAAGCCTCCAGCTTGTCTCCATTCCACCCTTCACCGTACCGAGGCCGTCCAGTCAAGTCCATATGTGTAACCTGTACAACCTGCACACTCAACATACACATATAAGAACACAAGGGTAAACCTAACTTAAACCCTTTGTCCAAACATCAAAACACTTGGTCACTCCGGACCACAGATTGCCTCAACAATCTCCCCCTTTTTGATGTTTGGCAATACGTTTAAGTTAGGGAATGCAAAATAGTAGTCAATAGCAAAAACAAATGCATATGCAATGCATACATGGATCCTATCCTAAAGCATCCTACACCTAACCCTCCGAGTTAGGAATTTTCCGAAACGGACTTTTTAAAACTTATACCAAGGTTCCCCACACCTAACTCTCTATGTTAGGACTTTTTCACACCTAACCCTCTAAGTTAGGATTTTTCCACACCTAACCCTCCAAGTTAGGATTTTTCACCAAAAACGGGCTTTTTAAAGCTTCTCCCAAGCTCCCCCTTCATTGGACTTACAAAGGCTTTTTAAGAACCTCTCCCAGGTTCCCCTTACACCATGAATGGAGCAACCATGCTCCCCCTTAAACTCAGCTCCCCCTAAACCTAGGGTTTCTAGCAAAAGTAAGTTCGGTTTCCCAACTTAAACCCAAACTTCTCCCCTTTTGCCATACATCAAAAAGACCCCAATAATATCCCAATTATTGATTCTTTCAATCCTCAATGATTATAAACAATGTGTACTATCCCCTCATACACTTGTTTTTCATCATTTGGACACATACCCAGCTATTGAAACTTAATTTAACCATTACCAGTCGACTGCCCCCCAGGGCAGTCGACTGATACTCTGAAAATCAGAATTTCAGCCTTTCTGACGAAATTCAGAAATGCAGCAAAAATTTCACAAATCTCCAAAAATTTCGAAATTTTGTGGAGAGATTTGTGCTACCCATATCTATTTGGGAAAAATACATTCCAAAATATATCTATCATCATTCCCAAGTTTGACACAAAACCCAAAACTAGCTAAAAAGTTCAATAAACCTTTGACCTAAAATCCTAGTTTTGGTTTCCTCTTGATGTTACTGCCAATACCAACCCACAATGCATCCCTAGCATTGATTTACATGGCAATTACACACCAAAAACTAATTTTCATGCAATATGACCCCAAAGTCATATTTTTATGCATGAAACTTAAAAACACTGTGCCAAAACCAAGAATTGAGACTCAAGTCCGTCTCCAATTCCTTTGGCACACTCCATGGTCCATCTAGACCTCTAGAAACAACCCTCCTAAGGTCCATTCACCATATATCCAAAAAATTTTCTTGTTATGAAAATTAAGGCAACCAAGGAGGCAACCTCCGCTTAACCTATGTCTTCTCCCAATTTTCATTTACCTAGGTGAAGTTCTTCCCAACTTAACACTTTAACACCAAGTTAAGTTCTACCCAACTCAACTTCCAAGTTCTTCTCCCTTGGACACCTTTAAGGATTGCCCCAAGCAACCTTATCCCTAGTGCCAAAAAGAACTCAACAATACCCAACAAAAACCTAAAGATTTGCAAGCGCACTTGTTAGGGTATACCCTATCCTAGAAAAATAAGATTTCATGAAAATCACAAATGTGCTTGTCTTTTTCCTAACAGTTTAGCATTTCGTATCAATTTTGAACTCAAATCATGATTCCTTGTGTTTGCCAAATCTAACCATGATCAATCTACACAAGGAATTGTCTTCAATTTTTCCTTTCATTTACCAAGAACTTATCATTCAAAATCACCCATTGAATCTTAGTCACTCATTAGTTCTTCTTGAATTTAATGATATCCTTTTACCCTTATTACCATTAAACCATGAGACAATCCATTATTCAAGGAATATAATCAAGGATCTTAATTTAGACATTACATTTTATCACCCAATAGCCATTTTTCTCTAGCCCTACTAGATCAGTCGACTGCCACTAGGGAAGTCGACTGAGAAAACTTATAGAGAGTTTTTAGGCTTGAGATCAGTCGACTACCCCCAGGGCAGTCGACTGATACCTGATTTTCAGGTTTTTCAGCCAAATTTAAAAAATCCCTAAATAATTCTACAAATCTCCAAAAATTATGAAATTTTGTGGGGAGATTTGTGGGGCCAATGTCTACTTGGGAAAAATACGTTTCCAAACAAATGTACTCCGGATCCCAAGATTGGAACGAAACTCAACTTATCCTAAAGTGTATTATTGAAACCGGGATCTAGTAAGGTTAGTTCTAAAAGCTTTTCCAAGGAATACATTGTGGTCATCCATGGTGGATGCCTACAAGGTTTCCAAGGATCTTTCTTTAGTTAAGTTAGAAGATCTATTTTGTGAAATGGAACTACATGAGATCTCTAACTAAAGCCCAAAGGAGAAAGGGTTGGCTTTTGTGGCATGTGATAGGAAGAAGAAGAAGGAGAATGAGGAGGAAAAGAACCACTGTCATGTGGCTCTCGTAGCCTTAGAAGAATCATCTAATGAGAGCAGTGATGAATCAAGTGACTCCTCAACCGCGCCTTCATCATCTTCGGATGATGAAGAGGTAATTTCTCCCGAGCTAGATAAGTGCTATAGAGCAATAGCTTGCTTGACAAACATGCTCAAAAGGTCTAAGAACAAGATTAAATCCTTGAGATTAGAGGTAGAAAAATTGAAAACCTCTAAGGATGAGGATGCTAATGATTTTCATGATGACTTGCATGTTAAGACCCTTGAAAATGAAAATAAGGACTTGAAGAGCGAAGTTGAAAACCTCAAGAATGTTCTTGAGAAGTTTTCAACAAGCTCTAAAACATTAGATATGAAACTCAACTCACAAAGGGCAATGTACAACAAGGTTGGTTTGGGTTACCAACCTAAAGAACCTAGTGTCATATCTTTAATGTCAAGAACCTATTTTAGATCATCAAATGATTCTAAGGTTCGAAAAGTCAAAAAGAAATTGACTAAGGCATGGGTGCCAAAGTCATTCATTGTAGATTCTTTAGGTCCCAAAATTTGGGTACCTAAAAATTCTATCTTTAGAATTGTATAAGCATTATTTGAGGGGGAGCATCTATCAACATGGGAGGTTGATATTTGGTGCTCCAAACCCATAACCAAAGGCAAAATTGTCATTCACATTGATGGTTATGGAAAATTTGAATTAAATTGTTTGAGCTCCATTGTTTTAGATCTTATGATAATATAATCCCTTGGCTAGTGATTTTTATGATTTTCATGTGTTAAAGTACTTAGTCATGGTATAATTTACTTTAGTGTTTAAGTTCTTCCATGATCAAGTATGTCATGATTTTCCTATATATATTATGCCAACATGAAGAACACATGGTTTGTGAAAATCACTATGAAAATCTCACAATACATGATTAGACAAAGAACATGAGTTTAAGGCCTAGGCTTAAGCTTATCTTATTATTGTGGAGATGAATCTACATGAGTATGCCATGACTTTGATGTTTGGATGATTAACATTAACCTATGACATGCCCATTTTGATTAAGAACAATATCAACACATAGCTTAAATTGATCATGATGTGAAATAAACATGTTTTGGAATTTTGATCATCCATTGAAATTGACACAAACCTAATTTTGGTTAAGAACAGCATGATCAACTAGTCTATGATGTTTTAAGTTCCATGACTTGCTTGTTTTTCCACTTGACTGATATTCAAGTTCATGCTTAGCAAAAACTGATCATGCCTTGATGAATCTTGATTTAGTTAAGGGACATAAACCATGTTGTTTATTTTTAATAAGGGAAACCCTTCTTTAGAATCAAACAAATTAAAACCAATTGAGTTAGGGTTTAGGAATGGTTGAGATTTGAAACAAAGTTGATTTCACAGTTTTTAAAATTTTGTTTCTGAAACTGAAAAACCATTCTGTATCATCCCTGATCGGTCCACCGACCGATCAGGGGTGCTTCTGATCGGTTTGGTGACTGATTAGACCAACTCTGATCAAGGAACTTCCAGACCGTTCCAAATTGATCCAAAACCTCCTCAAACCAATATCTTCTTGTCGAATTGTATCAGTTTAATGATCATACAACACACAAATCTGATACAATTGAATTACAACTGAAATATACTTGATCTTCCATTGGTACAAACCTGGTACTAAGGGAGCATAAATTTATTCAAGTGATGCAAACCTAATACTTAATAGTGATTTGATACAAACCTATGTTGGAATGTTCAAATTCATAAGAAAGGGTTTGTTGAGTCATGACTCTTATTCTTAATGTCGTATTTCGGAATTATTTCTGAAATATCGAATATTAATAGAGTCTACTCCCCGGTAATGGAATGCAAATTGTTAATGCAGTCTGATCAGGAACGTATCAGATTTTCAGGAATTTTTCTGAAATCTGATCGCTCTCCAGACTAACAAGAAATATGTCTGTATCACGTAATCAACAGACCTGGTTGGTCACGGAGACCAATCAGGACTATGTTTTAGATACAGATGCATTCCTTACCTATCATGTGAAGTATATACGTATTTGACCATGATATACTTCTGTATATGCCTTCACATGAAACTCCAAATGTTAATGCAGTCTGATCTTGAATGAGTCAGAATTACAGAAATTTTTCTGAAAACTGATTGTTCATAGATACATCAGAAATTTTTCTGTATCAATCATAAGTCTGATGCAGCTGCATTATTACTTGTCATATGAAACATATACATGTTTGACCATGATATATTTCTGTATATGTTTACATGTGCAATTCACACTCATTTCCATATGATGCATATACATTGTTGCCATGATACATTTATGGTATATGCCTCTCATATGCAATTCCAAAATCATCCTTTGACTTACTTGTCATATGAAACATATACATGTTTGACCATAATATTATTCTGTATATGTTTTCATGTGCATTTCAAAACTTCACTTTGATTATTTTGGATTTGGGGAGAGACCCGTGTTTGAGGGGGAGGTATGTTTAAACTTAATAACCATACCCTTTTCGATGTTTGACAAGGGGGAGAAAATGACTGATTAAGTTTATGGTTATTATAGGGGGGTGATCATGATTCCCTTATAAGAATTGAATGGATTTCAATTGATTGATACCTAAACTTAAATCGGGTTGTCAAACAACAAAAAGGGGGAGATTGTTGATGCAGTCTGGCCCGGTTGTTGTTTTGGTGTTTGACAATGATTTAAGCTTGGTTGAGCGAATTTGGGTTAAAGTCCTGGTCGAGGACTGGGCATGAAATCCCGGTGAGTGAAGCCAGGTCCTGGTGAGTGAAGCCAGGTAATGGAAGTCCTGGTGAGTGAAGCCGGGTCCTGGTGAGTGAAGCCAGGTTGATTGGAAATCCCGGTGAGTGAAGCCGGGTCTTGGTGAGTGAAGCCAGGTGGTGAAAATCCCGGTGAGTGAAGCCGGGTCCTGGTGAGTGAAGCCAGGTTAGAAGAAATCCTGGTGAGTGAAGCCAGGTCCTAGCTTGGAGGGCTAGGTGTGGAAAAGTCCTAATTCGGAAGGGTTGGGTGAAAAGTCCTAGCTTGGAGGGCTAGGTGAAAAGTCCTAACTTGGAGGGTTAGGTGCAAATTCCCATCCTGGAGAATTAGGTGAAAAGTCCTGGCTTGGAGGGTCAGGTGCCTAGCTTGGAGGGCTAGGTTGGATGAAGTTCTAACTCGGAAGGGTTGGGTGAAAAGTCCTAGCTTGGAGGGCTAGGTGAAAAGTCCTAGCTTAGAGGGCTAGGTGAAAAGTCCTAACTTGGAGGGTTAGGTGCAAATTCCCAACTTGGAGAGTTAGACGGAAAAATCCTTGGCTTGGAGGGCTAAGGTGGATGAAAACTTAGCTTGGAGGGCTAAGTTTGAGTCCCTGGATCGGTCTGGTGACCGATCAGGGAGTTGGCACGTTGTTCCTTCGTGGATCGGTCTGGTGACCGATCCAGCGATGTCTGATCGGTCTGGTGACCGATCAGGGAGTGTGTGTTTCACTCACTGCACAGCTCCTGATCGGTCTGGTGACCGATCAGGGAGCAAACGGTGAGTTGAGTTCCCTTGCTGATTAAAGTCTTGGATCGGTCCGGGGACCGTCAGGGATCTTGGATTTGATTAAAAAGTAACTGTTCATCTTGCCTGATCGATCTGGGTGACCGATCAGGATCCATTCTGATCGGTCTGGTGACCGATCAGGCTTCACCCTGATCGGTCTGGTGACCGATCAGGCGCAGAACTTTAATTCAAATACGCTGTCAGAAGCTCTGATCGCGTCTGTTTTCACTGCCGATTCTCTGATACACTGCTGATATGTTTTGATATGCATTGCTAAGCCTCTATTGGAGTGTGCAGGTGATAGCAGGTGATTCAAACACTCAAGGAGGGTCAATGGGAGGCTTTCCGTTGAGCAGGTTCGGCTGTTTCTCATTCTCAGGTTTCAACGGGCAACTGACGCAGCTGGCGACTGACGGAGGCTCAGCTGGAGAGGAGGTCTTCAGTGGACTGAGTGCTCAGGGAGGTCAGTGGGTTCAGGCTGGCTCAGTGGATGCTGATGAAGCTTGTGATGGTGAGCAGAGCTTAAGTGGCGAAGCTGAGGTAGAGGAGCGGTGGCGAACAAGAGACAGACAGAAAACTTGGGAAGTTGTTGCTGGGTTGTGTTAGTGCTCTCTGCTGCTTTGTTCTTGAGCAATCTTGTTGCATTCCTGTGAGAGCTTTGTGAGCTACCCTTCTCGAGTGTCTCGTGTGCTTAATCTTGTATTCATCTACTGAGACAGCTTGTGGAGAGGTTACTCCACCGAGAAGGAGGCGCTTGATATCCGGTGTTCACCGGGGCTTGATCTGCCGACGATCAAGGGATCGCCCACCTCACGGGCACGCCAAGGAGTAGGGGCAAGTTATCCTCGAACCTTGTACATCTCCGTCTTAGCGTTTGTTTGGTTTGAGTTTCTTTCTCTGCTTAGTTTCTTTGTTCTGCATTTGCTTCCGCTGCCTAACTCTGAAGTGCAGAATAGTTTTGAAAAGCTCAAGAAATTGTGATTGTCTATATTCACCCCCCCTCTATAGCCATCTCGTCCCCAACAGGACACCTTGTCCTTGATTAAGTCACCATTTCTATCTTTTGATGGCACCCTCTTGCAATTTTTGGACTTACCCTCCTTGCCATTATATGCTTCCCCAGCATATTTCTTTTCATTTTTCTTGGAGGTCTTAGATCGGTATCCCAAAACCGATCTATCATAGTTGAGTTTCAAACTACCCAACACCATGTCTAAGCCCTTAGATCCAACCGTGAATCTTTCTAAGGCCTTTTCTAATGTATCAAGCATTGTCCTCAAGGCTTGATTTTCCCTTTCTAGAGTTCTAACCCTAGAACCCATATGTCCATCTTGGACATTCCTAGCCTAACCTCCTTCCTAGGCACATTCCTTCCCTTCTTGGGATTAGTGTCATGATCCTTAGATACAAAGGTCCTAGATTTACCATGATGCATGCTTTTCCTAGGATTATGATCTACCTTGTTAACCCTAGTCATATCATTATATCTAAAATCATGGTTATGCACAAACAGACAATTTTCATTAATACTAGCATGCATGGATGATTGGTTAATTCTATTTTTATTATGCAAGGAGGATCTTGAATTTAAATTGCATTTTAACCTAGGGTTAGGAATTACCTCCCTTACCCTTGGAGTTCCTCCTTGTTGTGAGCTTCTCTTCTTCCTTTGCTCTTTCTCCCATCTCCTCAAGTGCTCCATCTTCTTGAGCTCTCCTCTCTTTGGGCACTTGGTGTGGTAGTGCCCTAGCTCACCACACGTGAAGCATCTAATTCTCCTCATCTTCTCTTGGAATTCTCCATTCCTACACCTCATATTAGATTTAACAAGGATTGAATTTGGTTTAGATTTTACCTCCATTTTACCTTTTGGGCACTTGTCCTTATAGTGCCCCTTTTCGTTGCAACAAAAACATGTAATATGGTCCTTGGTCTTGGCTTTGGTGGAGGTAGAAGGTAGGTTGACTTCTTCTTCAACCTTTGATGATGTGGATGCCTCCTCTTGATCCGGTACGGTTGAGGGTCTCTCCTCCCCCTCAATTCTTGAAATTGATACCTCCTCTTCTTCTCTTGAGGAGGTTGATGATCTTTCACTCTCTCCCTCACTTGAAGATGTAGATACTTCCTTTTCTTCTTCTTCTTCTTCTTCTTCTTCTTCTTCTTCTTGACTCATTTGACTTTTCTCCTCTTGGTCTTCTTGGATTATTGACCTTGCTTCTTCGGGCTCCTCTACCACTTGAGCTTGTGTAGGGTTCTTATGAATTTCTTTCAATTTGATCCATAATTCAGATGCATTTTGGTACGCTCCTACATCACTCAAGATATTGTCAGGCAAAAGATTTACTAAGATACTAATTACCTTTTCATTTGCTTTCGCTTGATCTTGTTGTTCTTGATTCCAATACCTAGGCCTAAGCCTCTTCCCGTGCTTATCCTTTGGAATCTCATATGGCTCTTCAAGCGCAATTAGACATGCCCACTCCATCCCGAACCAAGTCTCGATCCTTGCCCTCCAAAAGTTGAAATCTTGATGATCGTAGGGCGGTGGAGTGTAGATGTCTTCCTCCAATTTATCTTCCATGTCTTTCTTCCTCTAGTGTGTGCTCCCTCGGCAGTTAGTCTGATCAAGAGCGGTCCTTCGCTCTGATACCAACTGTAGGATCGATTGTGTCTGCTAGAGGGGGGGGGTGAATAGCGTTTCTCGGATCTTTCTTGTACCTGCGTTGTTAGTTGCACAGCGGAAACAATAATAAAGAAAATAAACAACGCTAACAAAGAGAATTTACTTGGTATCCACCTCGGCCGGGTGACTAATCCAAGAATCCGTCGGTGGATCACTCCCCGGATAACCTCCGGCTAGCTCTCGTCGCTCCTTGTGGGTGGAGAAACCTCGCCACAGCACCTTGACACGACCTGAGCACAAAGACTACTATTTGGCCCTTAACCAAGACCAAACTCGTCAAAGATCTCAGCCACCACGAAGTCCTTTTTACATAGGACTCGGGCTGAAACCCTCGCCACCAGTCGACTGCCCCCAGGGCAGTCGACTGATGCCACTGAAATTCGACCATTGCACCCCAATGTTCGAATTCTCAGCCAAATCACCAGCCACCTACCAGTCGACTGCCCCAGGGCAGTCGACTGGTCCCAGGGCTGAGACCTTTTTGTGAGTTCCATCAATCGACTGTCCCCAGGCCAGTCGGCTGGTCTACTCACCCACCTAAGATTACCCTTCCTGAGTACATTCCACTCCGCACTCAAATCCTAGGATTTCCCGAGTACAATCACACTGCACTCGTACCCTCACGACTCGACTGACTCCTCCTCCGCAGCCTCGACTGTTGCCTTCGCGCCCTCTTCATCTTCAGCTCCCGTCCCTCGGATGCACGCAAGCCTCCGCTTGCCTCCATGTCATCCTTCACGCATGCCTCGAAGTCCGCGCTCATCAGCTCATCATCCCTGCTCTCCAAGGTCCCTTAGGTGCACACAAGCCTCCAGCTTGTCTCCATGCCACCCTTCACCGTACCGAGGTCGTCCAGTCAAGTCCATATGTGTAACCTGTACATCCTGCACACTCAACATACACATATAAGAATACAAGGGTAAACCTAACTTAAACCCTTTGCCCAAACATCAAAACACTTGGTCACTCCGGACCACAGATTGCCTCAACATGATCCACCTCTTGATCCCCTTAATCAAAGCTAAGTAGGAGCTCAAGTCTGATCCAATCTGATCTAGGTTTATGGTCATTTGAAGCCTACAAAATTAGATTCAAAATTAATGCCAAAATATCTCAAATATAGAAAGAATTGTATCCAAAGACAAAATAGAATGATTTCATGAAACCTAATGTAAATGCAAACTTAAGCATATGAAAAGAGATCAAAACATGGATTTAAGAGCCTAATTGGAATAACAAAATGGTAGTTATCAACTCCCCCACACTTACACTTGGGCGTCTCACACAAGCTACTAGGAAACTAAAGATTAGAGCTGTCAAACGGGCTAACCCGTGGCGGGGCGGGTCGGCCCATGGCGGGCCGACCATTTGGCGGGGCGGGTCGACCCGTCATCTAGGCGGGTTGGAAAATCCCCAACCCAACCCAATCCAATGCGGGTCGTGGGTTAGGCGGGCCAACCCGCGGGCCCATCAAAATATTTTTAAAAAATTAAAAAAATTAAAAAAAATCATATATTTAGATTTTGATTTCATCAATTAAATATATTAAGAAATATATTTTTAAATATAAATGAATACAAACGAGTACTCATGTGATGAAAAATATTATTTTTTATTTCAAAATAATAACAAAGAAAGATAATAAATTGTCATAAAACTTAACTAACATGTGATTCTCAATCCACGGGCCAACCCAAGCCCGTCGCGGGCCTACCCGTGCGGGTCGTGGGCCTAGGTGGGTTGGCCTGCGGCGGGCTTGGATTGCTTAAATTCTAACCCAACCTGCTTAAATTGATTAGCGGGGCGGGCCAACCCGACGGGCCCAACCCAAATTGATAGCTCTACTAAAAATGCATCCCCCTAGATTATTCTCAATCATAGTTAGAAGCAATTGAAAGGAAATTACCTAGGGTTGTCAATTCTAAAAAATCTAAGCTCAATGGACTAGTATCTTGTCTTTAAATCAACAACTTAGCATACTTCATCCTTCATGACTCATTGAAATGAACTAAACACACAAAGCCTATCAAGGGAATATCTAGTGGCCCTCTTCCTAAATTCTACATTTAAATAAAGGTGGAGCTCACTCAAACACAACATGTTTCTTGCACTACCATAGGCTTGCTCATTATCTACTCTCCACCATCATTCTTGAGTTAGATCCACATCTACAAAAGTTTATTTGAACAAGTTAGGAAATATGAAATGATAAAATAGAAATAGAAGTTAAATGAATTTTGATACTAAAAATTCATGATAAAGAAAGTAAAAGAATATGGTATGATGAGAAAAATATGGAAAAAGAATATGGCATGATAAGGAAATATGGAAAAGTAAGAGAGTGGAAGACTTGTACACTCAAATTTGTTTCCTAATGCACTTTGCCCTCTCATGGTAGCCTCTAATGAATTCCGAGCCAAGGAGAATAAGGATCAGCTGATTTGGATGAGAAAAATACTGAATTCAGTGTGCCAACTCCTTCTGATTGGTCAAGAGACCGATCAGACTCTGCCTGATCGTTCTGGAGATTGGTCTGTGCTTCTTTTGCTCGAACTGGATAGCTCCTGATCGGTCTGAGTGACCGATCAGGCTCCTCCCTGATCGGACTGGTGACCGATCAGGGACTGATCAGTAGCTGAGATTTCAGAATTCTGAAACTGCTTCTACCGATATTTCTCTTCTTTTCGATCAGTACCACATCTCAGATCTAACTAACTCCTTGTTCTCATCTTTCAACTTAGAAATATACCTCATCTCTTGCCATCTTTTCTTTTCCTTTCTCATTTCTTTTCTTTTGTTTTCAGCTGCTCTTTCTTTTCTGTTTTTATTTGCAGCTAAGTCTTTTTGTTTTTGTTTTTGCTTCTTTTTTTTCATTCACTTCTTTACAATGGCTAACTGAGCTTCCCATCTCCAGCAATTTGAATTAGCTCAAATTCTGCTCCAAGTTGTTTCAGCTATGCAAAATTCAGAATCTGAAAAATTTATTAGGGCTCAAACTATTAGCTTTATATGCAACTTAGCTTGAAAATAGAGCTCAAACAAGCTTCAAACTCTTCACTAAAATTCCTGAGCTCTACTAAGCTTCAAACTCTTCATTCCTATTTCAGATTTTCAGATTGCCAAATGCTTCAATTCTCAACTTCAATGTCAAATGAGTTGGCATATGGAACTTCCTAAGGTCACTAATTTTTTTTCCGGAATTTACCTCATAAAACTTGAAACCTCAAATCATAATTAGGAATTTAGATGTTCCACATGTAGTCTTCACTAATCAACTTTTGCAACTCACTCTTGATACACCACTCCATAAACTCAGCACACTTCTTTATCTTAAACTTCATTATCTTTTCTTCTTTCTTTCTTTTTGAATTGCATCCTTGATACTTTTTCATTCCTTTAGTCCCTTCAAAACATTCGGAATCCACAAAAGTCCATCTTAAAATCTATAAAAATAGATTGTCATCACAAAATAGACATCAAAATGCATCACTTCTCACCAAATCCATTTAAAAGCACTAGCCACCTCCCCCACACTTAAACTTTTGTCCGTCTCGGGCAAAGTAACATCAAGAACAATCTAAAGCAACCAAATCCATGGAGAATGTGGTTATGAACAGAAAAATAGAAGAAGGAAAAAAGAATAAAGCATGTATTAACAAGGATCATTGCAAAAACGGCTATAAAAAGGGAAGACAAAGTGATTAACCTCTATAAATGTAGTCCAATCATAGAAATATAGCTTTGAAAGAACTTAAGCAAGTTCTAGAGTATAATCACATGTGTGTATCTCAAAATTAGAGCCAAATCCTCACTAGGTAAAAAGAATTCATCTCAAGTCATCAATCTAGAGTCCATAATTAAGTAGTACTCAAGCATCCAAGAATTTTCATCCATTGGCTCAAATCCTAAGTCTTGACAACCAAATTTAATTTGCTTTCAAGGGACTCTAAAATGATATAGAGAAAACCTAGATGGATACATTTATTCCTAATCATGCAAGAAATAAGGTGCCAAAAAGAATTACATGGTATCTACAATGACTTTTATTCATTCTACACTACCTAAGCATTTATTATCAACAACTCACTTTAAAAAGAAACATTTACTTCCAGAAAGCATAAAAATAATATATACAATGAAATTCAAGTGCAAGAAAAATAAACTCCCCTTTAAGTTGGGTAGATAGCATCTTTGATGTCCAATCCATCCACATCTAGCTCCTTTAATTCTTCAAAGTATTTCTTGAGCCGGTGGCCATTAACACTCCAAACAAAATTATTAGCTTCATCCTTTATTTCAACAACACCATAAGGAAAAATGTTAGTTACAAGAAATGGACCTTCCCATCTTGACCTCAACTTACCTTTAATCATTTTGAGCCTTGACTTGTACAATAGAACTTTGTCGCCAATTTGGAATTCTTTTCTCACAATATGTTTGTCATGAAAGATCTTGGTCTTTTCCTTATAAATTCTTGAGTTTTCGAATGCTTCTAGTCTTATCTTCTCAAGTTCTTGAAGTTGAAGCTTCCTTTCTTCTCCCACTTTAGTAGCATCATAATTACAAGCTTTCACCGCCCAATAAGCTTTGTGCTCTATCTCCTCGGGTAGATGGCAAGCTTTTCCATATACTAATCGGTAGGGAGACATTCCAATTGGTGACTTGTATGCCATTCTATAGGCCCATAGTGCATCATCAAGTCTCTTGGTCCAATCCTTCCTATTAGGCCCAACGGTCTTCTCCAAAATTGCTTTGATTTCTCTATTGGAAATTTTGGCTTGTCCATTTGTTTGGGGGTGGTAGGAAGTAGAAACTTTGTGCACAACCCCATACTTGCTAAGTAGAGCCTTCATGTGTTTGTTGCAAAAATGAGATCTTTGGTCACTTATGATAGCCCTTGGAATTCCAAACCTACAAAAGATACGTGACCTGACAAAACTAACAACAACACAAGAATCATCAGTCCTGGAGGGAATGACCTCCACCCATTTAGAAACATAATCTACAGCAAGCAAAATATACAATATCCACAAGATGCAGGAAAAGGTCCCATAAAGTCTATTCCCCAAACATAAAAAATCTCACAGAAAAGCATAGTCTGTTGGGGCATTTCATTTCTAGCTCATATGTCCTCAGTTCTCTGACATCTATCACAATTCTTATAAAATAAATATGCATCAAGAAATAAGGTAGACCAATACAAACCACATTCTAAAACCTTCCTAGCTGTCCACTGTGGTCCAAAATACTCTCCACAGGCTGATGAATGGCAAAAAGTAAGGACTGAATAAAACTCATGGTCAGGTATGCATCTTCTGATTATTTGATCATTACAAAACTTTCATAAGTAAGGGTCATCCCACACATAAAATTTAGCATCACTTTTGAGTTTATCTTTTTGAGTTTTAGAAAAATGTGTAGGAAAAACATGAGCTACTAAAAAGTTAACCAGATCTGTAGACCAGGGCGACTCACCATGTATCACAAGAAGGTGTTCATCTCTAAAGTCATCATCAATAGTGGTAGGGGGTCCATCTCCCTCAATTCTGCTCAAGTGATCTGCAACCAGGTTCTCTTTGCCACTCCTATCACGGATTTCCAAGTCAAATTCTTGGAGTAAAAACATCCATCTGATTAATCTAGGCTTAGCATTTGGTTTCTTCAAAAGGTACTTGATGTTGGATCGAGAGAACCGATAGAGGGGGGGTGATTATCGGAAATCGTTCGGATTTATGGAAAGAGCAGTTACGCAGTGGAATAAAACAATCAAACGCAAACACAGTAATTTTTACTTGGTTCGGAGCCTAGGTCGACTCCTACTCCAAGGCCCACGGTCGTTGACCGTTTACTTTGGGCAATTCTATATGAGGCGCAATAATAGTTTACAAGGATTGATTTACAAATTCAGCACAGTAAACTTAACAATTAAAAAGAGAGGCTCTTCTTTTACCGACGTCCGATGTAGGTTGTCTTTTTCGGGGCAGCGGGACGTCGTCGGCTCGAGTTGGGAGGTTTCCGGAGTGAGGCGTGAGAGCAGAAGAGCGTTGAAGTGTTGATTGAAAGTTGTTGTGAAGCTTGGGGTCGAGGGCCCTTTATATAGGGCCTGGGGGCACCCGGGACGTCGGGGGCGCCCCCCCACGTGTCACACGATCCGCCTTTCGCTCGGTCAACGTCTGATCCCTTCAAATTTGGGATCACATCTTGACCGGGGTGCCCGGGACGCTGGGGGTGCCCGGGTTGACCGGGTCAAACTTTATCACTTGGCTTCGCTTGGCTTGTGCTTCGATGTTTTGCTGCTGGGGGCGCTCGGAGCGCTGGGGGCGCCCGGAGCGCTGGGGGCGCCCGGGACAGCGGGGGTGCCCGGGAGCACGGGGGCGCCCGGGAGTTGAACTGTCGAAGCTCACTTTGTTTTCTTGTGTTTTGTGTTCACCTTGGGGCCGCCCGGGACACTCTGGGCGCCCTGGTCAGCTATTGCCTCATTCCTTTGAGGCTCTCTGAGCTGCAGACACTCGTTCCTTCGGTCATGCATCCAGGGTTAGTCCAAAACACAATAAAACATTAAAATATTAGTTTATACGGCCTTAGCTGTCTTGGTTCTGACTTTGGGCCTCCAAAATGGAACCCTAGGTCGAACTGATGCCTACTGTTCCCTCGACGGGGAACGCGTCCTCACCTACTCCTCTCGGGAGAATGTACCTGATGCCAACCGCTCCTTTGGTTGCACTTTTGCCTGGCGGTCCTTTGCCAGTTCTTGGATACCGAGTTGTCCTTCGTCCGGTGCCTAGCATTCCTTCGCTAGGGCTTCAGTCCCAAGCTGTCCTTCGCCTGGCGCCTAGCATTCCTTCGCTAGGTCTTGGATACTGGCAGTCCTTCACCAGGTGCCTAGCATTCCTTCGCTAGGGCTTGGATACTGGCAGTCCTTCGCCAGGTGCCTAGCAGTCCTTCGCTAGGGCTTTGTATCCTGGCAGTCCTTCGCCAGGTGCCTAGCAGTCCTTTGCTAGGACTTTGTTTCCTGGCAGTCCTTCGCCAGGTGCCTAGCATTCCTTCGCTAGGACATTGTATCTGCACACTTGAGTAACATTGTTAGATCACAAATAAACTTAACTTTGAATTCTTTGCCAATATCAAAACAAGGCTCGATATGGTGCTTCCTGCACCAACACTTGAGAGCTGTATGATCAGAAAAAATAATAACATGTGAGCACAACAAATAAGATCTAAATCGGTCTAAAGTAAAAACAATTGCAAGAAGCTCTTTTTTAGTGGTGGTGTAGTTGGCTTGAGCAGCATCTAGGGTCTTGGAGGCATAGCAGATAACATGTGGTGCTCCCTCCACCCTCTGTGTAAGAACAACTCCTACAGTAAAATTAGATGCATCACACATTAGCTCAAAGGAGTGCTCAAACAGTACCAACTCGAGCAAGCCGCCTCACGATGAGTGGCTTCTGGGATCTCCACATCACATCCCCAACATAGGAGATCTGTCTCACCACCGGTGGAACACGCTGGAGCAATTCATGTACACTAGTTAGATTCCCTAGGAGACTTGGAGAAGACCAACTCCTTAGCCTCAAGCACCCTAAGGCAGGAAGAAGGACTAGGGAAGAGAGAGGAACCTAAATCCTTCCAGAAGGCACCCTCTACTCCTTTCTCACTAGAGATTGTAGAAGATCCCATGCCGAAGCAGTTCTGCGGACCTGGAATTACCGACTACGATGGGAAGACAGATCCAGAGGATCACGTCTATAAATTCGAGAACGCCGCCCTTTTACACCAGTACACAGATAGTGTTAAGTGTCGAGTGTTCTTGAACACTCTGTCGGGAGTCTCTTAGAGATGGTTCTAGAGACTGCCGCAGGGTTCCATAAACTCTTTTCTGGAGTTTAGAACGCGTTCTTGCATCACTTTGCAAGCAATCGTTGATATCAAAAGACGACCTTGAATCTTTTCGCCCTCAAGTAGATGGCGAAATAACCTCTGAAGGATTATATACAGAGGTTCAATCGAGTGGCGCAAGATGTGCCAACCACGACGTTGGAGATCCTCTTCAGTGCCTTCACACAGGACCTCTCCGAAGGGCACTTCTTCCGGTCACTGGTGAAGAAGCCGCCCACCAGTTTTGACGACTTGTTGGGGCATTCCGTCAAGCACGTTAATGTCGAGGAAGTGCATCGTGCCCGCCGTAAAGAGCCAGTCGGGGCTCCTGCACAGACCACTGTCCAGTCGTAGAGAAAGGAACCACCAGCACATGTCTGGGAAAAAGACTCTCGGTCAGGGAACGATCCCTGGGTTAGTAAGAAAAGGTTCGTAGAAATGGTGGATACCCAAAAACCAGAGCCGCCGAAGGAGTACTGTGATTTCCATGGCAGTACCACGTACTCCATAGAAGAGTGTCTTGCCTTGAAGAAAAGGATGGCGGAGGAAGCAGATAACAAGCCCTGGAAGCGATGGAAGAAAGTGGGGTATTGCCGGAGGTCCCCACGAAGGAGTCTTTCTCCTCGTAAGCGGTCGTCAGGAGGGGAAGGAACCCAGCGACCATCCCGATCACGCTCCAAGGGAGGAAGTTGGGAGGTGGAGCCTCGTCAATCCCTCTCCCTTGAGCGAGACCCTAGGGAGGGTAAGGCCCCTGTGCGAGGCCCTCCTTCGGGCCACGTAGGGGAGATCTCCGGAGGTCCTACTGGAGGAGACTCGAACCGGGCAAGGAAGGTTCATACTCGACGACTAGAGAATTATTCCATTGGAACAAGCAGTGGCCAGTGCAGAGGCCCCGTCATCTCCTTCAGCCCGAATGACGTGGAGGACGTGGAGACGTCTCATAAGGACGCCTTGGTAATTCTCGCACGCATAGCTAATTATGAAGTTAAGCGTGTCCTCGTGGATACAGGTAGTTCTATGAATATCCTGTATAAGGCGACCCTAGATCAGATGCAGATCGACGAGGATGAGCTGCGACCGGTCTCCACTCTTCGACTTCATAGGATACCGGGTGCACCCGATAGGGCAGATCTCCCTATCTCTGTCATTGGGAGATGACACGATGGAGAGGACGAGGAGGACTCCCTTCTTGGTCGTGGATGCGCCCTCATCCTACAACGCTATCCTCGGACGCCCCACGCTTAGTGTGTTCCAGGCGGTGGTCTCAGTCTACCACCAAAAGATCAAGTTCCCGGTGGGCGATCAAGTAGCCGAGGTCAAGGGGGATCAACTGGCTTCTCGGCGATGTTATAGTGGGGAGGTCAGATTTGAAGCCCGCAAGAACCTGAAGGCTGTGGAAGCTCTGCAAGTTGACCTCGCCAACCCTCGAGAGGAGGAAGGCCCCAGGGAAGAACGGAGTGAGGTTGAGAGCGAAGAAATTTAATACATCCTCAATAGCCAGGGGAAGTTACAAAGATTGTTGCCGACCTCCCACCAAGTTGAGAAGTCAACTGATCGATTGCTTGCAGAGCCATCGAAACGTGTTCGCTTGGGCTACCGAGGAGATCCAAAGAGTCCCCCTAGCCTTGGCCATTCATCATTTCCATGTGACCGAACCCCCGGGGCTTGACCGGTAATGCAGAGACGAAGGCATTTTGCACCCAAGCGGGACAAGACTATCAGAGAGGAGGTCGCCAAGTTGCTGAAGGCTGCCCGCATAAGAGAAGTTTAATTCCCAACTTGGTTGGCTAATGTAGTACTTGCCCCTAAGCCCGGGGGTAAATGGTGGGTGTGTATTGACTTTCGAGATTTAAATAAAGTCTACCCTAAAGATTGCTACCCTCTGCCTCGTATAGATAGACTAGTAAATTCCAGCTCTGGTTGTGAGTTCATTTCCATGCTGGATGCCTACCAGGGGTATCACTAGGTTCCTCTCGAGCCTGAAGATCAAGAAAAGGTCAGCTTTGTGATGGCAAATGACACATATTGCTATAACGTCATACCTTTTGGATTGCGCAACGCTTGGGCAGCATACCAGTGGATGATGGACAAGGCCTTCAGGCATCAGATCGGGAGGAACATTGAAGTTTATGTAGATGACATCCTGGTCAAGACAGACAAAGGGAAAGATATGATAGCCGACCTCGAAGAGGCCTTTGCCATCTTGAGAGCCAACCGGCTGAAGTTGAACCCGACCAAGTGTCTGTTAGGAGTAAAGAGCGATCGATTTCTAGGCTACATGGTGACAGAGAGGGTGATTGAGGCCAATTCAGATAAAGTGAAGGTCATCCTTGATATGTCCTTTCCTCGTAACTTCAAGGAGGTATAGAGGTTGAATGGTAGGATTACAGCTTTATCCAGGTTCATTTCGAAGTTTGCCGACAAGACCCTGTCCTTCTTCAAGATTCTGAGAAAGGCAGTCAAGTTCGACTGGGATGACCAGTGTGAGAAGACATTTGCAGATATAAAAGTTTACCTGGTCGAGCTCGTCATCCTTTATAGATCTAAAAGTTTACCTGGCCGAGCTCGCCATCCTTTAAATACACCTACAGATATTATTTATTTGAAAATAAAAAGCGAGACTGATCGAGTGGTGTTGATTGACTAGAAAGAAAAGAAATAAGATTAAAAATTTTGTAAATCCGAAAAACTTTCAAACTGGTGGTTGCACCAAGTTTGAACTACCCCGCTCTGATACCACTTGTTTGATCGAGAGAACCGATAGAGGGGGGTGACTATCGGAAATCGTTCGAATTTATGGAAAGAGCAATTACGCAGCGGAATAAAATAATCAAACGCAAACACAGTAATTTTTTACTTGGTTCGGAGCCTAGGTCGACTCCTACTCCAAGGCCCACGGTCGTTGACCGTTTACTTTGGGCAATTCTATATGAGGCGCAATAATAGCTTACAAGGATTGATTTACAAATTCAGCATAGTAAACTTAACAATTAAAAAGAGAGGCTCTTCTTTTACCGACGCCAGATGTAGGTTGTCTTTTTCGGGGCAGCGGGACGTCGTCGGCTCGAGTTGGGAGGATTCCGGAGCGAGGCGTGAGAGCAGAAGAGCGTAGAAGCGTTGATTGAAAGTTGTTGTGAAGCTTGGGGTCAAGGGCCCTTTATATAGGGCCTGGGGGCGCCCGGGACGTCGAGGGCGCCCCCCCCCCCCACGTGTCACACGATCCGCCTTTCGCTCGGTCAATGTCTGATCCCTTCAAATTTGGGATCACATCTTAACCGGGGCGCCCGCGACGCTAGGGGCGCCCGGGTTGACCGGGTCAAACTTTATCCCTTGGCTTCGCTTGGCTTGTGCTTCGATGTTTTGCTGCTGGGGGCGCCCGGAGCGCTGGGGGCGCCCGGGACAGCGGGGGCGCCCGGGAGCACGGGGGCGCCCGGGAGTTGAACTGTCGAAGCTCCCTTTGTTTTCTTGTGTTTTGTGTTCACGTTGGGGGCGCCCGGGACAATCCAGGCGCCCTGGTCAGCTGTTGCCTCATTCCTTTGAGGCTCTCTGAGCTGCAGACACTCGTTCCTTCGGTCCTGCATCCAGGGTTAGTCCAAAACACAATAAAACATTAAAATATTAGTTTATACAGCCTTAGCTGTCTTGGTTCTGACTTTGGGCCTCCAAAATGGAACCCTAGGTCGAACCTACGCCTACTGTTCCCTCAACGGGGAACGCGTCCTCACCTACTCCTCTTGGGAGAATATACCTGATGTCAACCGCTCCTTTGGTTGGACTTCAGATACCGAGCTGTCCATCGCCCGGTGCCTAGCATTCCTTCGCTAGGGCTTCAGTCCCAAGCTGTCCTTCGCCTGGCGCCTAGCATTCCTTCGCTAGGTCTTGGATACTGGCAGTCCTTCGCCAGGTGCCTAGCATTCCTTCGCTAGGGCTTGGATACTGGCAGTCCTTCGCCAGGTGCCTAGCAGTACTTCGCTAGGGCTTTGTATCCCGGCAGTCCTTCGCCAGGTGCCTAGCAGCCCTTCGCTAGGACTTTGTTTCCTGGCAGTCCTTCGCCAGGTGCCTAGCAATCCTTCACTTGGACTTTGTATCTGCACACTTGAGTAACATTGTTAGATCACAAATAAACTTAACTTTGAATCCTTTGCCAATATCAAAACAAGGTTCGATATGGTGCTTCCTGCACCAACACTTGAGAGCTGTATGATCAGAAAAAATAATAACATGTGAGCACAACAAATAAGATCTAAATCGGTCTAAAGCAAAAACAATTGCAAGAAGCTGTTTTTCAGTTGTGGTGTAGTTGACTTGAGTAGCATCTAGGGTCTTGGAGGCATAGCAGATAACATGTGGTGCTCCCTCCACCCTCTGTGCAAGAACAACTCCTACAGCAAAATTAGATGGATCACACATTAGCTCAAAGGAGTGCTCAAACAGTACCAACTCGAGCAAGCCGCCTCACGACGAGTGGCTTCTGGGATCTCCACATCACATCCCCAACATAGGAGATCTGTCTCACCACCGGTGGAACACGCTGGAGCAATTCCTGTACACTAGTTAGATTCCCTAGGAGACTTGGAGAAGACCAACTCCTTAGCCTCAAGCACCCTAAGGCAGGAAGAAGGACTGGGGAAGAGAGAGAAACCTAAAGCCTTCCAGAAGGCACCCTCTACTCCTTTCTCTCTAGAGATTGTAGAAGATCCCATGCCGAAGCAGTTCTGCGGACCTGGAATTGCCGACTACGATGGGAAGACAGATCCAGAGGATCACGTCTGTAAATTCGAGAACGCGGCCCTTTTACACCAGTACACAGATGGTGTTAAGTGTCGAGTGTTCTTGAACACTCTGTCGGGAGTCTCTTAGAGATGGTTCCAGAGACTGCCGCAGGGTTCCATAAACTCTTTTCTGGAGTTTAGAACGCGTTCTTGCATCACCTTGCAAGCAATCGTTGATATCAAAAGACGACCTTGAATCTTTTCGCCCTCAAGTAGAAGGCGAAAGAACCTCTGAAGGATTATATACAGAGGTTCAATCGAGTGGCGCAAGATGTGCCAACCACGACGTTGGAGATCCTCTTCAGTGCCTTCACACAGGGCCTCTCCAAAGGGCACTTCTTCCGGTCACTGGTGAAGAAGTCGCCCACCAGTTTTGACGACTTGTTGGGGCACTCCGTCAAGCACGTTAATGTCGAGGAAGTGCATCGTGCCCGCTGTAAAGAGCCAGTCGGGGCTCCTGCACAGACCACTGTCCAGTCGTAGAGAAAGGAACCACCAGCACATGTCTGGGAAAAAGACTCTCGGTCAGGGAATGATCCCTGGGCTAGTAAGAAAAGGTTCGTAGAAATGGTGGATACCCAAAAACCAGAGTCGCCGAAGAAGTACTGTGATTTCCATGGCAGTACCGCGCACTCCATAGAAGAGTGCCACGCCTTGAAGAAAAGGATGGCGGAGGAAGCAGATAACAAGCCCTGGAAGCGATGGAAGAAAGCGGGGTATTGCCGGAGGTCCCCACGAAGGAGTCTTTCTCCTCGTAAGCGGTCGTCATGAGGGGAAGGAACCCGGCGACCATCCCGATCAGGCTCCAGGGGAGGAAGTTGGGAGGTGGAGCCTCGTCAATCCCTCTCCCTTGAGCGAGACCCTAGGGAGGGTAAGGCCCCTGTGCGAGGCCCTCCTTCGGGCCACGTAGGGTAAATCTCCGGAGGTCCTACTGGAGGAGACTCGAACCGGGCAAGGAAGGTTCATACTCGACGACTAGAGAATTATTCCATTGGAACAAGCAGTGGCCAGTGCAGAGGCCCCGTCATCTCCTTCAGCCCGAATGACGTGGAGGACGTGGAGACGTCTCATAAGGACGCCTTGGTAATTCTCGCACGCATAGCTAATTATGAAGTTAAGCGTGTCCTCGTGGATACAGGTAGTTCTATGAATATCCTGTACAAGGCGACCCTAGATCAGATGCAAATCGACGAGGATGAGTTGCGACCGGTCTCCACTCTACGACTTCACAGGATACCGGGTGCAGCCGATAGGGCAGATCTCCCTATCTCTGTCATTGGGAGATGACACGATGGAGAGGACGAGGAGGACTCCCTTCTTGGTCGTGGATGCGCCCTCATCCTACAACGCTATCCTCGGACGCCCCGCGCTTAGTGTGTTCCAGGCGGTGGTCTCAGTCTACCACCAAAAGATCAAGTTCCCGGTGGGCGATCAAGTAGCCGAGGTCAAGGGGGATCAACTGGCTTCTCGGCGATGTTATAGTGGGGAGGTCAGATTTGAAGCCCGCAAGAACCTGAAGGCTGAGGAAGCTCTGCAAGTTGACCTCGCCAACCCTCGAGAGGAGGAAGGCCCCAGGGAAGAACGGACTGAGGTTGAGAGCGAAGAAATTTAATACATCCTCAATAGCCAGGGGAAGTTACAAAGATTGTTGCCGACCTCCCACCAAGTTGAGAAGTCAATTGATCGATTGCTTGCAGAGCCATCGAAACGTGTTCGCTTGGGCTACCGAGGAGATCCAAAGAGTCCCCCCAGCCTTGGCCATGCATCATTTGCATGTGACCCCCGGGTCTTCACCGGTAATGCAGAGACGAAGGCATTTTGCACCCAAGCGGGACAAGACTATCAGAGAGGAGGTCGCCAAGTTGCTGAAGGCTGCCCGCATAAGAGAAGTTTAATTCCCAACTTGGTTGGCTAATGTAGTACTTGCCCCTAAGCCCGGGGTAAATGGTGGGTGTGTATTGACTTTCGAGATTTAAATAAAGTCTACCCTAAAGATTGCTACCCTCTGCCTCGTATAGATAGACTAGTAAATTCCAGCTCTGGTTGTGAGTTCATTTCCATGCTGGATGCCTACCAGGGGTATCACTAGGTTCCTCTCGAGCCTGAAGATCAAGAAAAGGTCAGCTTTGTGATGGCAAATGACACATATTGCTATAACGTCATACCTTTTGGATTGCGCAACGCTTGGGCAACATACCAGTGGATGATGGACAAGGCCTTCAGGCATCAGATCGGGAGGAACATTGAAGTTTATGTAGATGACATCCTGGTCAAGACAGACAAAGGGAAAGATATGATAGCCGACCTCGAAGAGGCCTTTGCCATCTTGAGAGCCAACCGGCTGAAGTTGAACCCAACCAAGTGTCTGTTAGGAGTAAAGAGCGGTCGATTTCTAGGCTACATGGTGACAGAGAGGGTGATTGAGGCCAATTCAGATAAAGTGAAGGTCATCCTTGATATGTCCTTTCCTCGCAACTTCAAGGAGGTATAGAGGCTGAATGGTAGGATTACAGCTTTATCCAGGTTCATTTCGAAGTCTGCCGACAAGACCCTGTCCTTCTTCAAGATTCTGAGAAAGGCAGTCAAGTTCGACTGGGATGACCAGTGTGAGAAGGCATTTGCAGATCTAAAAGTTTACCTGGCCAAGCTCGCCATCCTTTGCAGATCTAAAAGTTTACCTGGTCGAGCTCGCCATCCTTTGCAGATCTAAAAGTTTACCTGGTCGAGCTCGCCATCCTTTAAATACACCTACAGATATTATTTATTTGAAAATAAAAAGCGAGATTGATCGAGTGGTGTTGATTGACTAGAAAGAAAAGAAATAAGATTATAAATTTTGTAAATCCGAAAAACTTTCAAACTGGTGGTTGCACCAAGTTTGAACTACCCCGCTCTGATACCACTTGTTGGATCGAGAGAACCGATAGAGGGGGGTGACTATCGGAAATCGTTCGGATTTATGGAAAGAGCAGTTACGCAGCGGAATAAAACAATCAAACGCAAACACAGTAATTTTTTACTTGGTTCGGAGCCTAGGTCGACTCCTACTCCAAGGCCCACGGTCGTTGACCGTTTACTTTGGGCAATTCTTTATGAGGCGCAATAATAGTTTACAAGGATTGATTTACAAATTCATCACAGTAAACTTAACAATTAAAAAGAGAGGCTCTTCTTTTACCGACGTCCGATGTAGGTTGTCTTTTTCGGGGCAGCGGGACGTCGTCGGCTCGAGTTGGGAGGTTTCTTGAGCGAGGCGTGAGAGCAGAAGAGCGTAGAAGCGTTGATTGAAAGTTGTTGTGAAGCTTGGGGTCGAGGGCCCTTTATATAGGGCCTGGGAGCGCCCGCGACGTCGGGGGTGCCCCCACGTGTCACACGATCCGCCTTTCGCTCGGTCAACGTCTGATCCCTTCAAATCGGGATCACATCTTGACCGGGGCACCCGGGACGCTGGGGTCGCCCGGGTTGACCGGGTCAAACTTTATCCCTTGGCTTTGCTTGGCTTGTGCTTTGATGTTTTGCTGCTGGGGGCGCCCGGGATAGCGGGGGCGCCCGGGAGCACGGAGGCGCCCGGGAGTTGAACTGTCGAAGCTCCCTTTGTTTTCTTGTGTTTTTTGTTCACCTTGGGGCCGCCCGGGACACTCCGGGCGCCCTGGTCAGCTGTTGCCTCATTCCTTTGAGGCTCTCTGAGCTGCAGACACTCGTTCCTTCGGTCCTGCATCCAGGGTTAGTCCAAAACACAATAAAACATTAAAATATTAGTTTATACAGCCTTAGCTGTCTTTGTTCTGACTTTAGGCCTCCAAAATGGAACCCTAGGTCGAACCGACGCCTATTGTTCCCTCGACGGGGAACGCGTCCTCACCTACTCCTCTCGGGAGAATGTACCTGATGCCAACCGCTCCTTTGGTTGGACTTTTGCCTGGCGGTCCTTTTCCAGTTCTTGGATACCGAGCCGTCCTTCGCCCGGTGCCTAGCATTCCTTCGCTAGGGCTTCAGTCCCAAGCTGTCCTTCGCCTGGCGCCTAGCATTCCTTCGCTAGGTCTTGGATACTGGCAATCCTTCGCCAGGTGCCTAGCATTCCTTCGCTAGGGCTTGGATACTGGCAGTCCTTCGCCAGGTGCCTAGCAGTCCTTCGCTAGGGCTTTGTATCCTGGCTGTCCTTCGCCAGGTGCCTAGCAGCCCTTCGCTAGGACTTTATTTCCTGGCAGTCCTTCGCCAGGTGCCTAGCATTCCCTCGCTAGGACTTTGCATATGCACACTTGAGTAACATTGTTAGATCACAAATAAACTTAATTTTGAATTCTTTGCCAATATCAAAACAAGGTTCGATATGGTGCTTCCTGCACCAACACATGAGAGCTGTATGATCAGAAAAAATAATAACATGTGAGAACAACAAATAAGATCTAAATCGGTCTAAAGTAAAAACAATTGCAAGAAGCTCTTTTTCAGTGGTGGTGTAGTTGGCTTGAGCAGCATCTAGGGTCTTGGAGGCATAGCAGATAACATGTGGTGCTCCCTCCACCCTCTGTGCAAGAACAACTCCTACAGCAAAATTAGATGCATCACACATTAGCTCAACGGAGTGCTCAAACAGTACCAACTCGAGCAAGCCGCCTCACGACGAGTGGCTTCTGGGATCTCCACATCACATCACCAACATAGGAGATCTGTCTCACCACTGGTGGAACACGCTGGAGCAATTCCTGTACACTAGTTAGATTCCCTAGGAGACTTGGAGAAGACCAACTCCTTAGCCTCAAGCACCCTAAGGCAGGAAGAAGGACTGGGGAAGGGAGAGGAACCTAAAGCCTTCCAGAAGGCACCCTCTACTCCTTTCACACTAGAGATTGTAGAAGATCTCATGCCGAAGCAGTTCTGCGGACCTGGAATTGCCGACTACGATGGGAAGACAGATTCAGAGGATCACGTCTGTAAATTCGAGAACGCGGCCCTTTTACACCAGTACACAGATGGTGTTAAGTGTCGAGTGTTCTTGAACACTCTGTCGGGAGTCTCTTAGAGATGGTTCTAGAGACTGCCGCAGGGTTCCATAAACTCTTTTCTGGAGTTTAGAACGCGTTCTTGCATCACTTTGCAAGCAATCGTTGATATCAAAAGACGACCTTGAATCTTTTCGCCCTCAAGTAGAAGGCGAAAGAACCTCTGAAGGATTATATACAGAGGTTCAATCGAGTGGCGCAAGATGTGCCAACCACGACGTTGGAGATCCTCTTCAGTGCCTTCACACAGGGCCTCTCCAAAGGGCACTTCTTCCGGTCACTGGTGAAGAAGCCGCCCACCAGTTTTGACGACTTGTTGGGGCACTCCGTCAAGCACGTTAATGTCGAGGAAGTGCATCGTGCCCGCCGTAAAGAGCCGGTCGGGGCTCCTGCACAGACCACTGTCCAGTCGTAGAGAAAGGAACCACCAGCACATGTCTGGGAAAAAGACTCTCGGTCAGGGAATGATCCCTGGGCTAGTAAGAAAAGGTTCGTAGAAATGGTGGATACCCAAAAACCAGAGCCGTCGAAGAAGTACTGTGATTTCCATGGCAGTACCACGCACTCCATAGAAGAGTGCCTTGCCTTGAAGAAAGGGATGGCGGAGGAAGCAGATAACAAGCCCTGGAAGCGATGGAAGAAAGCGGGGTATTGCCGGAGGTCCCCACGAAGGCGTCTTTCTCCTCGTAAGTGGTCGTCAGGAGGGGAAGGAACCCGGCGACCATCCCGATCACGCTCCAGGGGAGGAAGTTGGGAGGTGGAGCCTCGTCAATCCCTCTCCCTTGAGCGAGACCCTAGGGAGGGTAAGGCCCCTGTGCGAGGCCCTCCTTCGGGCCACGTAGGGGAGATCTTCGGAGGTCCTACTGGAGGAGACTCGAACCGGGCAAGGAAGGTTCATACTCGATGACTAGAGAATTATTCCATTGGAACAAGCAGTGGCCAGTGCAGAGGCCCCGTCATCTCCTTCAGCCCGAATGACGTGGAGGACGTGGAGACATCTCATAAGGACGCCTTGGTAATTCTCGCACGCATAGCTAATTATGAAGTTAAGCGTGTCCTCGTTGATACAGGTAGTTCTATGAATATCCTGTACAAGGCGACCCTAGATCAGATGCAGATCGACGAGGATGAGCTGCGACCGATCTCCACTCTTCGACTTCACAGGATACCGGGTGCAGCCGATAGGGCAGATCTCCCTATCTCTGTCATTGGGAGATGACACGATGGAGAGGACGAGGAGGACTCCCTTCTTGGTCGTGGATGCGCCCTCATCCTACAACGCTATCCTCGGACGCCCCGCGCTTAGTGTGTTCCAGGCGGTGGTCTCAGTCTACCACCAAAAGATCAAGTTCCCGGTGGGCGATCAAGTAGCCGAGGTCAAGGGGGATCAACTGGCTTCTCGGCGATGTTATAGTGGGGAGGTCAGATTTGAAGCCCGCAAGAACCTGAAGGCTGAGGAAGCTCTGCAAGTTGACCTCGCCAACCCTCGAGAGGAGGAAGGCCCCAGGGAAGAACGGACTGAGGTTGAGAGCGAAGAAATTTAATACATCCTCAATAGCCAGGGGAAGTTACAAAGATTGTTGCCGACCTCCCACCAAGTTGAGAAGTCAACTGATCGATTGCTTGCAGAGCCATCGAAACGTGTTCGCTTGGGCTACCGAGGAGATCCAAAGAGTCCCCCCAGCCTTGGCCATGCATCATTTGCATGTGACCCCCGGGTCTTCACCGGTAATGCAGAGACGAAGGCATTTTGCACCCAAGCGAGACAAGACTATCAGAGAGGAGGTCGCCAAGTTGCTGAAGGCTGCCCGCATAAGAGAAGTTTAATTCCCAACTTGGTTGGCTAATGTAGTACTTGCCCCTAAGCCCGGGGGTAAATGGTGGGTGTGTATTGACTTTCGAGATTTAAATAAAGTCTACCCTAAAGATTGCCACCCTCTGCCTCGTATAGATAGACTAGTAAATTCTAGCTCTGGTTGTGAGTTCATTTCCATGCTGGATGCCTACCAGGGGTATCACTAGGTTCCTCTCGAGCCTGAAGATCAAGAAAAGGTCAGCTTTGTGATGGCAAATGACACATATTGCTATAACGTCATACCTTTTGGATTGCGCAACGCTTGGGCAACATACCAGTGGATGATGGACAAGGCCTTCAGGCATCAGATCGGGAGGAACATTGAAGTTTATGTAGATGACATCCTGGTCAAGATAGACAAAGGGAAAGATATGATAGCCGACCTTGAAGAGGCCTTTGCCATCTTGAGAGCCAACCGGCTGAAGTTGAACCCGACCAAGTGTCTGTTAGGAGTAAAGAGCGGTCGATTTCTAGGCTACATGGTGACAGAGAGGGTGATTGAGGCCAATTCAGATAAAGTGAAAGTCATCCTTGATATGTCCTTTCCTCGCAACTTCAAGGAGGTATAGAGGCTGAATGGTAGGATTACAGCTTTATCCAGGTTCATTTCGAAGTCTGCCGACAAGACCCTGTCCTTCTTCAAGATTATGAGAAAGGCAGTCAAGTTCGACTGGGATAACCAGTGTGAGAAGGCATTTGCAGATCTAAAAGTTTACTTGGCTGAGCTCGCCATCCTTTACAAGTCAGTGGAAGGGGAGACATTGTTCGTCTACCTGTCCGCAGCTGAGCAAGCGGTGGGCTCTGCACTTATCTGAGAAGAAGGCACTGTGCAGTACCCAGTCTACTTCTTCGGACACCTCTTGATGAATGCAAAGACATGCTACACCATGATGGAGAAGTTGGCCTACGCTCTAGTCTTAATGGCCCGGAGGCTCAGGCCATATTTCTTAGCACACCCAATTGTGGTTCTCACCAATAGCCCGCTGGGACGAGTTCTCACCAATCCGGAAGCCTATGGTTGGCTAATCAAATGGACAGCAAAGCTGAGTGAGTATGGGATTGAGTACCGGCCCCGTACCACCATCAAGGCACAGACCATTTCGGATTTCATGCTCGAATCTATCCCTGAGCCCGAAGTCGAAGGAGTCTGGAAGATCTATGTCGATGGGTTTTCCAACAGCAGGCATAACGGAGTCGGAGTGCTAATGGTTCCCCCCCCCCCCGGGGGGGGACGTTGCATTTATTTATTCGACTCCACTTCAGAGCCACCAATAATAAAGCTGAATACGAGGCGATCCTAGCAGGGCTGCAAACAGCCAAGCATGTGGGAGCTGCTCGGGTCGTTATACATTCGAACTCTCAGCTTGTGGCACAACAAATAAAGGGCAACTTCGAAATAAAGTGCGAGTGCTTACAGAGGTATGTAGCTCTTTATGAGTAGCTGAAATCCTCTTTCACAGAGGTTACTCTGTAGAAGATTTCCCGAGCAAACAATGTCAAGGCGGATGAACTAGCCAAGTTGGCTAGTTCCATCTTGGCCTGGCAGCTGAACGAGCCCAATACCACCGAAGAGATTGTAGTTTAGATTGAAGAGGAAGTTGAAGGGCATACCACAACTGATTGGAGAGATCCATATGTGGAGTTCCTACGCAGCGGGAACGCGCCGACCAAGGATCAAGGAGTTCGATTATTCCGCCGCTGGGCTTCCTAATTCACATTAGTCAGAGATCAACTATATAGGAGAGTCTTTGCCCGACCACTCCTCAAATGTGTTGGGCCAAAGGAAGCCAACTATGTGATGCGAGAAGTGCATGAAGCTATTTGCGGAAGCCACATTGGGGGAAGGTCTCTGTCTAGGAAGATTATCCTGGCAGGGTACTTTTGGCCCACTCTGTAGGCTGACGCCCTCAAGTTCATGGTTGGATGCGAGACCTGCTAGAGACATCAGCATGTGAATCATCGATCGACCGAGCCACTGCGAATCTCCACAGTGTCTTCCCCATTCGATCAATGGGGAATAGACATTGTGGGTCCATTTCCAATCGAACCTCAGCAAAAGAAGTTCCTGTTAGTTCTAGTGGACTATTTTTCTAAATGGGTGGAAGCTGAGCCTTTGGCACACATCACGGAGGCTGCAGTGATGAAGATCCTATAGAAGGATATTGTCTGTAGATACGACATCCCTCACAAGCTGATGTCGAATAATGGAAGACAGTTTGTAGGGTGCAATCTCAAAAAATAGTGTCAGGGGCTAGGTATTCACCAAGCCTTCACGTCGGCCACATACCCTCAGGGCAATGGCCAAGATGAGGTCGTTAACCGAGAAATCCTCAGAGGACTCATGATAAAGCTAGAGCACGTCAGAGGTAGCTGAGTCGAAGAGCTCCCTAATATTTTGTGGCCCTACTGTACCACTCCATGAGAAGGAACAGGTCAGAGTCCTTTTCAGCTGGTGTATGGAGCTGAGGTCGTGATCCCGGTGGAAGTAGGCGAGGAGTCCATCCGACGGCAGCACTATAATAAAGAGAACAATGATCAAGAGCGGCTGATCGACCTAGACCTAGTGGCAGAGGTGCACGACAAAGCAGTCGCTCGGTTGCTAGCATACAGACAACATATGCAACAAGCATACAATCGCCGTGTGATTGCCCGTAGCTTTCAAGTCGGAGACAATGTTTGGGAGAGGATCAAGCCTATCGGTGATCCCGGAAAGCTGGATCCACAGTGGGGTGAACCCTACATCGTCACCAGGAAGCTCACAGGAGGCAACTATTATCTGGAGGATGACAAGGGCAAGAGGTTGGAGAGACTATGGCATGCCAATCATCTCCGACCCTATCATACTCGGTGAGATTTTGAGATGTCCAAAGGTATTTGTATTTTTGTTGGCACTGCATTGCAGTTTCAGTAATCAAAGAAGGAAACGAGATGTCTCTTAAAGGACCCCGAGTACTTGCATGCTAAAATCCTACTACCTCGCGGTGCTGCGGATGCCCGAGGTGAGTAGGCCTGGTCGTGGTGCTGTGGATGCCCGACTAGGAGCTGCCAAAACCCTACTACCTCGTGGTGTTGCGGATGCCCGAGGTGAGTAGGCCTGGTCATAGTGCTGCGGATGCCCGACCAGGAGCTACCAAAACCCTACTACCTTGCGGCGCTACAGATGCCCGAGGTGAGTAGGCCTGGTCATGGTGCTGCGGATACCTGACCAGGAGCTGCCAAAACCCTACTACCTCGTGGTGTTACGGATGTTCGAGGTGAGTAGGCATGGTCATGGTGCTGCGGATGCCCGACCAGGAGCTGCTAAAACCCTACTACCTCACAGTGCTGCGGATGCCCGAGGTGAGTACTGCAGATGCTCGACCAGGAGCTGCCAAAATCCTACTATCTCGCGGTGCTACGGATGCACGATGTGAGTAGGCCTGGTCGTGGTGCTATAGATTCCCGACCAGGAGCTTCCAAAACCCTACTACCTCATGGTACTACGGATGCCCAAGGTGAGTAGGCCTGGTTGTGGTGCTGCGAATGCCCGGCCAGGAGCTGCCAAAACCCTACTACCTCATGGTGCAGCGGATGCCCGAGGTGAGTAGGCCTAGTTGTGGTGCTGCGGATGTCTGAGGTGAGTAGGCATGGTCGTGGGGCTGTGGATGCCCGACCAGGAGTTGCCAAAACCCTACTACCTTGTAGTGCTACGAATGCCCGAGGTGAGTATGCCTGGTCGTAGTGTTGCGTGTTGGGGCAATCTATGGTCCGGAGTGACTATGTGTATTGATGTTTGGGCAAAGGGTTTAAGTTAGGTTTACCCTTGTGATTTGATATGTGAATGTGAGTGTGCAGGTGTGTAGGTTACACATATTGACTTAGCTGAACAGCTTCAGTATGGTGAATGGTGGCAGGAGGCAAGCCGAGCGCTTGTGTGCATACCTGAGGGACCATGAATAGCAAGGACGATGAGCCGAGAGACGTAGACCTCGAGGCGTACATGAAGGATGGCATGGAGGCAAGCTGGAGGCTTGTGTGCACATCTAAGAGATGGGAGACAAAGATGAAGAGGGCACGAAGGCAACAGTCGAGGCTGCTGAAGAGTCAGCTGAGTTGTGAGGGTACGAGTGATGAGTGAATGTACTCGGGGAAATCCTAGGGTCTAATGCTGAGAGAATTGTACTCGAGAAGGAAAACCTAGGTGGGCAGTCGACTAATAAATACCACAGAAACATCAGTCGACTGCCACTATAAGAATTTTTGGATTTAACAACACCCAATAGACAACGGTTTTTTGAAAAATCGTTGTCTTTTTTTATTTAACAACAGTTTTTTCCAAAACTGTTGATGTTGAAAAAAATTTTACGGAAAAAGACAACGGTTGTTAAAAAACCGTTGTCTTATGTATGCAAAGACAACGATTTTTTAAAAACCATTGTCTATTGGGTTGGTTACGACAACAGTTTTTAAATAACCGTTGTCTATTGGTGTTGCTTATGTGATAATACACAACAGCGAGCGAGCGCGAAAACGAAAATGCCCGCATTTACAATGAAAAATTAGGTTTATAAACCGCTGCCCTAGCCCTCCGCCGAACTCAGACCCCTCCTATTTTCCCCCTCCTTTCGTTTTCTCCCTCTCGCCCGACGCCGCTGAGCTCCGCCCAACGCCACCCTCTTCGAGCACGCGGAGCAAGCCACAGGAGCGCCGTCTCCGAGCTCTAGCAACACACGCGAAGCCCTCCTCTTGCTCTCGATCGCAGCGAGTACAAGCCGACTTTCCCTCTTTTTCTCTTCTTCCTCCTCGTTGCAACCACCCCCTAAGCCACCGCCGACGGCAAAGATCTGGCCTTTGTCTGAAGATCTAAACTTTTTCCGAAGACATTTGCTTTCTAGGGCAATGAGGTCGGACGCTCTGCTAGATTCGGCGGTATTCCAGCTCACGCCTACTCGGACCAGGTACGTTTCAGATCATTGTTTCTTGTTCTAGGGTTTCATCGAGGCAAGTGGATAGGATCTGACTGAAAATTTTCTATATCGGAAAAAAGTTCATTTTTTGAGAGTTTTGCGATGATTTAGAGTGGGCTTCTCCACTATTTTGCTCCCTCAAAATGAAAGGAATCTGACTGCTATTAACCTGGAGTTTAGATGCATGAATCAGGTGAAAATATTGGCAGCAACCTTGGTTGCTATTAGAAATGGTTAATTTTGTTATTTTACTTAGAAGAATTTGAAAAGAAATGTTGCTTGCCATCGTGGTAAGAGTTCATGCTTTCCTGCTTTCTTACAATAGTAAACCAAATTTCATATAAACCAATGTGGTATCGATTGCATTGTTATGAATCCATCTGTCTTCGGTCATCTCAGTGGATGGTGGCTTGCAGAATATACTGCTTCCCAACACAATTCTATTAAAGAATGTTGTAGACTTGGTGTTGACTGGATCTTTACAAGAGAAATTCTTGTAGATTACTGGACGTTATTGTGAAGTTCTTTTTTTTTTAATAATTTTCAACAGGTGTGATCTGGTCGTCATAGCAAATGGTAAGACGGAGAAACTTGCATCTGGCTTGTTGACTCCTTTTCTTCCTCATTTGAAGACTGCTCAGGATCAGATCGCCAAAGGTGGTTACTCCATAGTCCTTGAGCCAGATCCAGATAATGATGCTGCATGGTTCACCAAAGGAACTGTGGAGAGGTAAAGAAAACGGCCTCAAGTGCTTAGCTCTGCAATAACTGTTGTGTATTGTTTTTTCTTCATAAACTTCTAACTTCTCTACAATGTGATTGTACTTTTATCTTCTGACAGAAATTTGTGGCATGTTGTTAATTATTGGTTCTGAATTAGCTTCTAATTTTGATACAAGCAGATTTGTTCGCTTTGTGAGCACACCTGAAGTCCTAGAGCAGGCGACTACCATTGAAAAGGAGATCTTACAGATTGAGAATGCAATTGCTATTCAAGGAAATGAAAATACTGGCTTAATCACTGTAAATATCCCTTTTATACTTGTTAATATGTCAGTTGTAAAACTCATGATGACTTTTTCCGTCTATTGTTTTGGCAGGTAGACGATCATCAAAGCAAACCAGCAGAAACTTTTGAAGGTAAAGTAAGATTGATCTAATTACTGAATGAAATCATTGCTTTAAATTGATAAACCCTTTTTGAATTAGACCTCACTATATATATAAACCCTAAATGAAATCATTGCTTTAAATTGACAGCTTAGTAGATGCAATCACAACATATTGAAGTCAATATAAGGTAGATCTTCCATCTGATACTATATATTCCAGGATTAGTGCTCATTGTAAGTATACATGAATATGGAAGGTCCTTTGCTGATTTTCTCATTGACATAATTTAAATAGACAAGTTTATTTTGTTTGTTAAAATTTTATGTATGATAATTGTGAAATAATGTTCTACCTTTTATTTTTTTTTTGCCAATTCCCATATATTATTCTACTTGAAAATGTAATGGATGTCTTTTTAGTAGATACAGGAAGCTTGGATATCTTAATTGCCAGCAGTTCATTTTCAATTTCGAAATGTTCCATTGGCTTCATCTATTTGATTACAGGTACTCTATATGCGCAGCAATCATACAAAGTGAGTGAGTCGTTTCCTTTCAAGTGGATAAATAAAAAGTGGAGGGAAGGTTTTTAGGTTACTGCAATGGCAATTGCTGGCAATAGGTGGGCTGTCATTATGTCTCGCAATGTTGGTTTCTCTGATCAGGTCAGTTTCATTTCTCATGTTTTGTTACTAAAAGGATGGGAAGTAAAAGGAGAAAAGGAGAAGAACAAAAATAAGAGTTGTTCTATGTCTAGTGTTTTGTGGTTGAGGCCTTTAAGGTTTTTTATTCCATGCTGCATGATTTTTGATGCAAAAGTCAAATCACCAAAATCATTTTAATTTTTAGGTTATTGAACTCGACTTCCTTTACCCTAGCGAAGGTATTCATCGAAGATGGGATAGTGGTTACCGCAGCAACTGACACAACAGGTGACCAGGCTGCCTTGGTGCTTAGTATACTTAGAAGGAAACTATCAGATGAGACACAAGAGACTCTTAGAACATCTGCTTTTCCAAGTCAACATGTGAAGGTGAGAGCAGTTACTTTTGTGTGACAATTCATATCCAAGGGAAGGAATCAGCTTATGGTGTAAAGATAAGGGGCGCGACTATCTTCATTTGGTTGACTGCACTTGGATGAAACTAGCTGCTGGGGATATTTTGATGATGTTTATCTTAGTTTCTGATTCTTGATGTATATGATATTTTGATGATGTTATCTCAGTTTGGACTAATACTGGAGATATCTTAATGTATGATATTTGTAGAGTATGATGTATAATATTTGATGATATTTTGATGTATATATGATAGTTTGAAGTGTGTTTGCTCAATATTGTTTAATTATTTAAATAATTTAATTTTTTAAATTGTATTTGTTGTAAATTGTTGGTTGCTCAAATTATTGTTTAAATCACACACAAACAACGGTTTAATACTATTGTTAACCTGTTGTCGATTACATTAAAAGACAACAGTGAAAACTCATTGCTACACTGTTGTTATTGACTATAAACAACAACGGTTTGTAACTGTTGATGTAGGCCACCCCTTTTAACAACATGGTCTTTAACAACAGTGATTTTCGCCTACGACAACGGTGAACGCCCGTGGTTAATAAGCATTTTTCTACTAGTGATAAGTCGGAATCCTTTGAAAAGTTTAAAGAATTCAAGAGTGAAGTACAAAACCAACTTGGCAAAAATATTAAGATGCTTCGATCAGATCGAAGTGGTGAATAACTTAGCCAAGAGTTTCGTGACCATCTAGCAGAGTGTGGGATCATATCCCAACTCACTCCACCTGGAACACCACAGAGGAATGGTGTATCTGAGCGGAGAAATTGTACTCTATTAGATATGGTACGATCGATGATGAGTTAGACAGATCTTCCTACTTCCTTCTGGGGATTCGCTCTAGAGACGACTCTTTTCACACTTAACCGAGCTCCATCAAAGGCCATCATAAAGACATCATATACGATATGGACTGGGAAGAGGCTCACGATGTCTTTTATGAGGATTTGGGGTTGTGAGGCTTACGTTCGACGTCAAGTCTTAGATAAACTATGACCAAATCTGATAAGTGCTATTTTGTAGGATATCCCAAGGAAACGAAGGGATATTACTTTTACAATCTTACACTAGGCAAAGTGTTTGTCGCTAGAAATGGTATTTTTCTAGAAAAAGAGTTTATTTCTAGAAGAATAAGTGGAAGTAAAATCCATCTTGAAGAAGTTCAAGATGCAGATAGTACTGAGGCCTTGATAGACATTGAACAGATACCACAAGGTGTTGTGGTTTATGAGATTGTTGCATAAGAAGTTGTGGAACAACAAGTTGTTCAAGTAGACCAACCTCTTCGTAGATCTGAAAGGATACGTCATCAGCCTGAGAGATATTCATTTCTCTTATCTGACCATGATGACGTTACGCTTATTAAGTTGAACGAGCCTACATCCTACCAAGAAGCTGTGATGAGCCCAGATTCTGAGAAATGGCTAGAGGTCATAAGGTTCGAAATGGAATCCATGTACACAAACCAAGTATGGACTTTGGTTGATCCACCAGAGGGGATTAAACTCATTGGGTGTAAGTCGGTTTTTAAAAGAAAGACTGACATGGATGGTCTCATGCATACCTATAAAGGGTGATTGGTAGCTAAAGGTTTCAAACAAATTCATAGTATCGACTATGATGAAACCTTTTCACCAGTGGTTATGCTTAAGTCTATTCAGATCATGCTTGCTATTGCAGCTTACCATGATTACGAAATCTGGCAGATGGATGTCAAAATCGCATTCCTAAATGGGAATCTACTCGAGGATGTGTACATGACACAACGAGTTTTGTAGATTCAGAGCATGCTGGAAAGGTATGTAAGTTGCAAAGGTCCATTTATGGGCTAAAGCAAGCTTCTTAAAGGTGGAATCTTCGATTCGATGATGCAATCAAAGCGTTTGGTTTCATCAAAAATGAAGATGAACCCTATGTCTACAAGAGGGTTAGTGGGAGCACAGTTATCTTTCTAATCTTGTATGTGGATGACATTCTCCTCATTGGAAATGATATCCCTTCACTACAGTCTGTGAAGACGTGGCTAGGGAATTGTTTCTCAATGAAATACTTAGGTGAAGCAGCCTATATCCTAGGCATCAAGATCTATAGAGATAGATCTAAGAGATTGTTTGACTTAAGTCAGAGTACATATATTGACAAGGTGCTTAATCATTTTGCCATGCAGAATTCCAAGAAAGGATTTCTGTCGATGTCACATGGTGTGAGTCTTTCGAAGACTCAATGCTCCTCTTCTAAGAAGGAGAGAGACCGTATGGATCAGATCACTTATGCATCCGCTATAGGGTCTATCATGTACACCATGCTTTGTGCTCGTCCAGATGTCTTGTATGCTTTGAGCATGATGAGCAGGTACCAGTCAGATCCAGGTGAAAGTCACTGGACAGCTGTCAAGAATATTCTTAAGTACTTACGAAGGACGAAAGAATATTACTTGATATTTGGAGACAATGAGGAGCTAGCTGTAAAGGGTTACAGTGACGCAAGCTTCCAAACAGACAGAGATGATTTCATATCGCAGTCAAGGTATGTATTTTGCTTGAATGGTGGCACTGTGAGTTGGAAGAGTTCGAAGCAGGACACAGTCGCAGATTCTACAACAGAGACCGAGTATATTGCCACGTCTGATGCAGTAAAAGAGGTTGTTTGGATCCGAAAGTTCATTATAGAGCTTGGTGTGGTTCCTAGCATAGTAGACCCGATAGACCTCTATTGTGACAACAATGGGGCTATTGCACAGGCTAAGGAACCTCACTCTCATCAACGGACCAAACACATACTCCGGCGCTTTCATCTCATTCGAGAGATCTTCGATAGAGGAGATGTGAGGATATGCAGAGTACTCACTGATGGTAACATCGCAGATCCTTTGACCAAGGCTTTGGCACAAAAGAAGCATGATGGTCACACTAGGTCACAGGGTATTAGATATTACAGTGATTGACACTAGTGCTAGTGGGAGATTGTTAGTAGGAGCCCTAGAGCCAATTATGTGATGATTGACTAGGGACTTTTTGTATCATATTCTATCATTAATAAAGGCATGTTTGGTTATTATACTTACATTATACTTGTGTCAAATAACTAAGTATAATAATGTCCTTGGGTAGTAGGTTCTTATCTACATCATATCGATTAGTTAAATTGATAGTGAGATAATGTAGAGAACACTACACTAAATCATTCCTAGTCAAGCATTAATATGCAAGGATAATATTAATGCATGGAGACTAGCATGTAGGTCAATTGATGACTTGGGCTCATAAGTCATGGATATGTGATATCAAGTTGACACATGAGTATACATTAGAGAATTTTTACTGAATTGACCCGTCATGAAAAAGTTTCATAGATTGTCATATGAGTGTCATAAACTTTCTTATGTGACTATTAGTATGAATAGTCCTTAGACCTGAAGCCACTACGGTTCCCTACATAAGGAGTTGTGTACTTTGGTATCGTCAAACGTCACCCATAACAGGGTGGACTATAAAGGCGATCACTGGGTATGTAATGAATTATGCGGAGGGATGTGAGTGATGTAGATGGGATCTATCCCTCCCATATGACGGGAGTGATATCTGTGGGCCCCTTGATCTAGTAGGACTACTAAAACGCATGGTCATGCTCAAATGAGTCAATATAAGATATTGAGCTTATTTATTTGAGTGAGTCTACTTGGAGATCAAGAAACACAAAGATTGATCGAGGATGACACAGTCTATGCCTCATTGGTTAATATAGATATCAATGATAGAAGGACAAGGTCATACATTATCCTAGTCACGGAGGTTAAGTCGGATCTCAATTTTCTTGTTACTTGGGTAGTAATGATGTATTGCTAGATGTCGTTCATTGCTTATGTGTCTAAAGCGGTTTAGGCACATTGCCAACGTTACGAGAACCTATTGGGTCACACACTAAGGACACGATGCTTCAGGAGACCTGTTCGGGAGCTCGGGAGACCTGGTCAGGAGCTCGGGAGACTTGGTCGAGAACTCATGAGATATCAATTCATTAAAGTGTTTAATGAATTAATAATAAAGGAAAAGGAAAAAGTCTCTCTTCATTGAATAGAGAGAAGTTGAAGAGTCACATGAGAAGATGTATTTTTTATTGGCTTTAATGAAGGGAAGCTAGAGAGACAAAAACCTTTTCATATTCATGGGATGAGTATAAAAGATGGTCTTGTCATTTAGATGAAAAAAAAGTCTTTTCCCTTCCTCTCTTCCTCCTCTTCTCCCTCTTGGCCGAAACCCTTTCTTGGGGTTCTTGGTGCTTTTGTGAACTACCTCAAGTTGCTAGCACAACTAAGGTAACTCTTCTCCGAAGTTGAGAGATCGTGTTCGTGTGGATACACATAGATGCACGGATGCTTGAACGTGCAAGATATCTGGCATACCTTCGACTAGCGGGATAAACAAAAGGGCACGCATCAAAGGTATATCTATGAGTTAAGTAGTTGTAGATCGGCTTTGTACGAGTTTTCTTTCGTATGTATTGCTTGAAGAATCTTGTTTCCGCTGTGTTTCTATGTTTATGTCGCCGGAAGATCCCTACACTAAAAGTATAGTCGTCGTCAATCTTTTTTTCTTGACAACTTAACTTTTTGCTTATTTATCCTATATAATTAGTACCAATTTAGTATTTAGGATCACACTAAAATCATTGTTATAAAAGTCGACCTAAGCGGTTACCTAGATGCTAGGCGGCACCCTACCGTAGTGCCGCCTAGCTCTGCCTAGGCGCCAACTAGGTACTAGGTGATAATCCTTCGTCCAATTATCGTCTAATGATTTTTAGTGACTAGGTGATAATCCTTCGTGACTAAATTTTTCAATAATATCCTATAAGTCCATGACTATGCGTGAACTTTGTCAACTAAATGTCTTTGACAACCAGCGATCAGCTTAAATAAAGGAGATCCACTTAGTATACGGAAGTTAAAACATAGATAAATAAATGTTTAAAAATAAATTATATTCACAAAGTTTCCTTCCTCTTAAATCATTCATATATTGACATCAAACACATCATTTTATAGTATATTCTTCCCACCCCTAGGATTATGATATAATAGAAGGATAACTAATTATTATCTTAGATATTTATGATTTGATCTTCAACTATAACATTTTTTATAAGATTTTTTTTTTAAATTGGACGTGAATTCTAGAACGTTAGGCTTCTGGACCATCCGTTTTGAACGCTTTTCGATTTACCCTAGCGGCTAGTAGAAAACTTATGTGTGACTCTAGAATGATTAAACTCACCATCTCCATCGAGTTAAGGACCATCCATAATTGTATAACTCTTTTGAGAACTCCTTCATTGTCACATCCATGCCATGTCAAAAAGTTAAAAATCTCAATAATTTCTCTAAGTCCTACACTTTTTCATCACCTTATATATTTTTCATCTCTCCTTCATATTTTATCTTTCATATAATTAAATTTTTATAAAATTAAAAAAACAAAAATTTAATTTTTATAAATATTTTTAATTGCTAACTTTAAAATATATATATATATATATATATATATAATATTAAAAAATATTTTAATTAAAAAAATAAAGACGGAGCGGCTCCGCCAATGCAGAGCCACCCCGTCGTCAAGATGAGGGAGCTCCCTCCTACTCCCTCGTGGATGCCAACTCAGCAATGGGAGTTCTGAAACTCCTACTCAGGAATATAATACAATTTTATTCTAAGCTAATAATGACTAAGTGTTATATGTCACTATTTTCACCATAAATTCTATTAAATACGAAAATTTAGGAGAGGTTAAATATAAAATTTTTTAAATTAGGTGTTTGGACCGGATCGGCTACATTACAAGGGCCTTTTTGCAAAATATCATCCACTTACATATTCCCATTCCTCCCGATTGTGACTTCCCCTCATCGCATGACTACTCTATTCTCTCCGACGCCGCAACCTCCTTCACGCAAGTCCTTGCGGTTCCCTTCCTCGTGCGAGTAGGCTGACGATGATGTCTTCTCGACACGACAGTTCCATCTTCTCCTCCTTTGTGCGATCGAAGCCAGACAGGGCTGACGACTCTTTCCCCTCTGTTGAGATCCATCACCGGCGACAATACTTAATAAGTGTTGATCTTGGATGAGATGACTATGTTGGATTGATATTAATTAGTATGGAAGAATTGGATTTACATTTTGATGGGATTTTGGAATTTGTTCTTAATGCTACGTGAGCCCTAATGGTTGGATTCTGACCCTAATTTGATTTCTTAGGATTTGGTTGTTGTCTATCAGTTCTGTATATCAAAATTGAGATCCTTGCTATGAGTTCCTTCTCTGAGTTTAGCTCTGTTTGTTGGATTGGAGCTTTTGTCGTGGGACTGTCTTTGGGAATTTTGGCATGAGTTTGATGTTGTATTTGTTGAATATCCTGATGTGTTGACCTTTATGTTTGAAGTTTTTAATGGCATACGGTTTAGGTTTTTCCTTGCTATTCTGTTCATAGGTTGATTTGGGATTTTTGGACATTTCTAGAACTCCTTTTCCGTGAGCTTCCAAGTGTGTGTGACCTGTTTTAGAGTTTGTCTTGGTGTTGAACTGATGTCATCAGCTTCAAGGGAAATTATTATGGGCCGGTGATGTTTGATCAGATCGTTACCGTGAGGTTAAAATGGGAGTTTTGTTCTTGGGGTTGGATTTTAGTTTAGGGTTAAATTAAACCTAACCTCGTAGATAGGAGTAGTTGGTAATTAGTCAATTAATTTGGGCTAATGAAATGACTACAATAATTAGGATTTATTCTAATTAATTAAGATAGATTGTTTAGCTAAGTATCGTATGTGATTATAACTAAACCTTGTCTTTGATATAGGACACTGATTTAGATACGTATTATTGATCGTGAAAAGGTTCTCTTTGATTCGTACACTTCGTTTATGAGGCAGGTATTTTTGCTTGATTCTAAAGCTTCTTTTATCTTAAATGCATGATTATTTTATTATCTGAGTAGGCTTATTTACCTTAAATCTATTTTGCTTGTATTTCATGCTTGATACTTTTCTTTACTTGACCTTTGGATAAAAATTAAAGTTTTCAGCTATACAGTCTCAGCTTTTATTTTTCTAATCTAAAGAGTACCATTTGTACGCGATTACTCTAGAACTATCATGTGACATTTAGAATGAAGTTAGAATTGGATATACCTTATCTAGTAAATTAGTTACATGTTTATCTATGATGGTATTTGATTGGATACATGTGTTTCTTATTGATTGGATGATGATTTACTTGATTGAGGTTATGTACATTGGTATTATGCATCATATTGCATTGTTGCATGCTTGCAATTATCGGTTTCTTTATGATTAAGCATGTGGTCAATCATATAGTGGTCTGCCCACTCAACCATTCAGGGTAATGGTAGTTGTCAGAGTGTGAGCAACCGTCCTATTGTGCTATACTCAATCATTCAGGGGTAGTAGTAGTTGTTAGAGTTGTAGATGACACACTCCCCCTTGATCTTAAGGTTTAGAGGTCACACTCCCCCTTGTTCTTGGAATTAGATGTCACACTTCTCCTGGGGTCTTTGATATAGAGCAGTTGTGCTTCCCTTGTTACTGGAGTTTAAAGGACATACTCCTCCTTGTTCTTGGGGTTCGGGATTGAGATTTTTCTCCCTGCATCTTATCCACTCGGCCACTCAGAGTAGATGATTGTGAGAGTGTGTATAGTTGTCACAGCCTTGCTTAATCGACCACACAGATATGATGTGATGTGATGGTTGTGAGATTGTTATCTAAGGGTGATACATGTTATTGCATTATTTACATATGACACATTTTGCATTTGTTTGAGTTATGCTTGTTACATTTTATTAACATGCATATATGGATTGTGATTTATATTTGTTATATGATCTGAATTTGCTCGGTAGTATAACTGTATAAGCAGTTTACTAATATGTTATGTGGATTTTTTGATCATGCACTACATATTATATAGATTTCAAGTATGTCTATTCGTACAGTTATGCATTTGATTTATATTCTATATTTTGAAAACTATATACCATTGTTTCTATTTACTTGCTTATCCTATTATACCATGTATTTGTCTATCTATTATACCTGTAGAGTTCGCCCGCACTCACTACAGTTTATTTCCATTTTTGTTTCAGGTAGTTGATAGTTGCAACTCGCACTGCTAGGAAATGATTCATCTGTCCATCCCTTAGCGTCAAGTATTTTCATTTTGAGTTATTTTATATGTCCTTAGTGGACATATTGTTATTTTTATTTCTTTAGTGGACTTGTATTTTGTGTATGGGAATTTTAGTTTTGTTATACTTATTTTATGGAGTTTATTATGTTATTATTAATTGTGTGGTTGTTTATTATTTTATCTGTTATTATGATCATGCGATTTTGCTTGTCGTATAAGGTTGTGCTTATATATTATATTAAGAGTGATGTAGATAAGTTTCAGATTTTCCATCGTATAATTAAGAAACTATTATTAATTTTTCGAGTTAGTACGAGCTAAGGGGCGTGACAAATTCGTTGTCAAACAATAGAAACAAATGATGTACAAGTGTTTTTCCTTTCCAATTTAACAAAAATTGAATTAAGTAACATGTAAAAGATTTTTAGTAATCGGTGAGCTAAAGAAAAAAGCATCCACTTAATATAGAATGATTAGAATATAAATTTCAAAAGGTTACCTTGTCTACATAAAATCGGTGTCAAACAAATTATATAAAAGAGTACTTTTCAATTTTCAATAGAAACCCCAAGTAAAATAAACAATTAAGGGGCGCTTGATGTATATTCGACAATAAAAATAATAATAAATTTTAATTGAGAAGTTTATGGATTTAGTGATAACTTAGTAGGAACTAGGTTATAAAATCAGAGATATCATATCCATATTTTGATTCTGATTCTCATATATCAAATATCATAAATGAGAATGAAATATATTCTATTCTTATTCTCACCTTCTAAACCTTATCAAACATCCCCTAAGGAAAATGATTGGGAACATAAAAAACTCAACGTGAATCCAACATGAAACCCAATTGCACCGATCCTCGACGGGTTCACCCGTCCTCCCAGGTTATAGTTTTGTTCGGGGCGGCGGCCGGAGGCCGCCGCCACTGTCCGAGCGACAATCGGACGTGTATATAAAAAGTACCATATCATTCACATTGAGTTTCACGTTAAAATTTCACGTTCTCTATCATTGCTCATACTTTAATAGTCAGTGACATGAAGAAAAGAACATCCATTTCATGTAACGTGATTAAAACATAAATTTTTAAAAGTTACCTTTCGCTTAAATCATTCATGTCCATAAAATGTCAAATAAATTATTTGAAAGAGTTTTTTTTTCATTTCAGAATTAAAAAAAAACTGACTTAAGCAAATCAAAATATAATAAGACAAAAATAGCAAAATTAACTAAATTAACTTTCGAAGATTCTATATAAATTACTAATTTTTTAACCTAATATAAAAAACTAATTCATTAATTTATCATCCAAAATAGTGGTTATTACCTCATCTATCAATGTAGCTGAGGGACTTCGAATAGAAATTGATTAAAAACAAATTCATTAATTTATTATCCAAAATAGTGGCTATTACCTCATCTATCAATGTAGCTGGGGGACGCGTTTTCGAATAGAAATTGATTAGTATTCTTGATGCCTTTATATATTATTAGTGTGTGAATTTTATCATTTTGAAATTTAATGTCAAAATTTAATAAAGTCGGTATACTCGTTATCCTCATGTACTAATCATAACATCCGGACTAATAACATTCATAATTTATCTTCTTCGTATGTTGGCTCTGGGATGAGTTACGAGGAAGATGAAAACAAACGAATAATCTTTTGTCACCTTCAAATATAAAATTGGATTTAAATAAAGGTACTACAAGAATTAACCAACACCAATAAAATAAAGAGTAATTTAATAAATTTGAGAAAAAATTATTGTATTAATTTAACTTCTTTGTCAAAATAGTATCTAAAATTTCAAAAATTATAAAAATACCCTCTAGTACTTTTAAACTCTTGTAGTTTCAATTCGTAATCATTTATACTATTACTGAAAAAGTCACATGGTAGGTATGTCATGTGTGTCATGTCACTTGTGTTGATCAATAAGAGAAACAATGACAAGAGTTTGAAACATTAAAGGCTTTGTGACAATCTAAAAATTCTAAGAGACATTTTGAAAAAGGAATGTAAACCTTGAGATGTTTAATTAAATTTATTCTATATGATCTTGATGAAATTAAATGTGATATTGTTTCATGGAAAATAATTGATTTTGTTGAAATAAGTTAATATTAGTGGTGTTTGCTATGCTGGTTTGACAACTTGAGTCCAATATATTTCATTATAGCCAAGTGTAAAGAAACTCTATTTTAAGAATTTTTTTTTCTTTTTGAAGATTGTTAGTATAGTTTTACATTGTGACGGTTAAGATGACTTACTATAGTCTTAACATCGGTAGTGATCATTGCTTACAAAACACCAAAGAGGTAGGATATTTATATCTTTTATCTATTATTAATTACTTTAAGATCATGGAGATTAAAATCCTTACGACAATTTACCAAAAGGCGCATCCAAAAATAGGTATCTACCAAAAGGCGTCCCATGGTTTCATTTTCACCAAAGGGCGCACTAATTTTAGTGAACTTCCTCTTATATCCCTCCTGCTATACACTGCCTTTCTCTTTCTCTCTCAATAATAAATTCCGAGACGCCAGCACGTGATGTTTCATACTTTTATTTTAAAATAATATATATGGAATCGGCGCTAAAAAAAACATATAAATAAATAATTTTTATCCTAATGTGCACGCATGCAAATAAAAATTTCTAATGTAAGTTCTACAGTAATTGAAAAAAAAACGTTTCGTCTATAGTAATTAAATCATCTAACTTATTTAAAAATTAAATAAATATTTTTTATAATTAATTAAATGAAATTAATATATTAAATAATATTTAATAAATTCATTAATGTAAAAAAAATTGAAAAAAAAATTGAAAAAAAAAAAGAAAAGAAAGCGTGGGCCTGAAATGTTGATTTCAAGCCCACGCTGGGCCTGAAATGTTGATTTCAAGCCCACGCTGGGCCTGAAATCAACATATTTCAGGCCCACGCTGGGCCTGAAATAAAAATATTTCAGGCCCACGCTGGGCCTGAAATTTTTTATTTCAGGCCCACGTTGGGCCTGAAATCTTATGATTCAGGCCCGACGTGGACTCAATTTTTTTTCTATTTTAAAAATATAATAATATATACAAAAACGTATCAAAACACTTAATTTCAGATTCAAACACAGAGCCTAAAGTCATCCCAAGAGGGTATGAAGTCAAATAACTTCAGATCCTATAAATAATTAATTTAATAAATAACAATTAAATATAAAAAAAATATTGTTAAAATTAAAAAAATTTCAGTGCCCTGGGGCCTGAAGTCATCCGACTTCAGGCCCAAGGAGGGCCTGAAGTCATCAGACTTCAGGCCCTCCATCATTGATATAAAAAATTTTTTTTATAAAAATGTTTAATATATAATTACATATTATATAGGAGTAGTTTAGGTATATCAGTGAGTTTAGGTGCCGAAACATCTAATAGGAGTGGTCTAGGAGATGAGATTTTGGGTGCCGAAACATCTAATCTTGTTGTATCACCAATGCTATAGAGTTTTCAGAATTCCAAATATGGTAGGTCTATCAGTGAGTTTTGCTCAAAACTCACTAATATACCTAAACCACTCCTATAGCATTGGTGATACAGCAAGATTAGAGGTTTCGGCACCCAAAATCTCATCTCCTAGCTCAACCCTGTCTACTGATATAGAGTTTTCAGAATTCCAAATATGGTAGGTCCATCAGTGAGTTTTGCTCAAAACTCACTGATATACCTAAACCACTCCTATAGCATTGGTGATACAGCAAGATTAGAGGTTTCGGCACCCAAAATCTCATCTCCTATCTCAACCCTGTCTACTGATATAGGGTTTTCAGAATTCCTAATATGGTAGGTCCATCAGTGAGTTTTGCTCAAAACTCACTGATATACCTAAACCACTCCTATAGCATTAGTGATACAGCAAGATTAGAGGTTTCGGCACCCAAAATCTCATCTCCTAACTCAACCCTGTCAACTGATATAGAGTTTTCAGAATTCCAAATATGGTAGGTCCATCAGTGAGTTTTGCTCAAAACTCACTGATATACTTAAACCACTCCTATAGCTTTGGTGATACAACAAGATTAGAGGTTTCGGCACCCAAAATCTCATCTCCTAGCTCAACCCTGTCTATTGATATAGAGTTTTCAGAATTCCAAATATGGTAGGTCTATCAGTGAGTTTTGCTCAAAACTCACTAATATACCTAAACCACTCCTATAGCATTGGTGATACAGCAAGATTAGAGGTTTGGGCACCCAAAATCTCATCTCCTAGCTCAACCCTGTCTACTGATATAGAGTTTTCAGAATTCCAAATATGGTAGGTCCATCAGTGAGTTTTGAGCAAAACTCACTGATATACCTAAACCACACCTATAGCATTGGTGATACAACAAGATTAGAGGTTTCAGCACCCAAAATCTCATCTCCTAGCTCAACCCTGTCTACTGATATAGAGTTTTCAGAATTCCAAATATGGTAGGTCCATCAGTGAGTTTTGCTCAAAACTCACTGATATACCTAAACCACTCCTATAGAATTGGTGAAACAGCAAGATTAGAGGTTTCGGCACCCAAAATCTCATCTGCTAGCTCAACCCTGTCTACTGATATAGAGTTTTTAGAATTCCAAATATGGTAGGTCCATCAGTGAGTTTTGCTCAAAACTCACTGATATACCTAAATCACTCCTATAGCATTGGTGATACAGCAAGATTAGAGGTTTCGGCACCCAAAATCTCATCTCCTAGCTCAACCCTGTCTACTGATATAGAGTTTTCAGAATTCCAAATATGGTAGGTCCATCAGTGACTTTTGCTCAAAACTCACTGATATACCTAAACCACTCCTATAGAATTGGTGAAACAGCAAGATTAGAGGTTTCGACACCCAAAATCTCATCTCCTAGCTCAACCCTGTCTACTGATATAGAGTTTTCAAAATTCCAAATATGGTAGGTCCATCAGTGAGTTTTGCTCAAAACTCACTGATATACCTAAACCACTCCTATAGCATTGGTGATACAGCAAGATTAGAGGTTTGGGCACCCAAAATCTCATCTCCTAGCTCAACCCTGTCTACTGATATACAGTTTTCAAAATTCCAAATATGGTAGGTCCATCAGTGAGTTTTGCTCAAAACTCACTGATATACCTAAACCACTCCTATAGCATTGGTGATACAGCAAGATTAGAGGTTTCGGTACCCAAAATCTCATCTCCTAGCTCAACCCTGTCTACTGATATAGAGTTTTTAGAATTCCAAATATGGTAGGTCCATCAGTGAGTTTTGCTCAAAACTCACTGATATACCTAAACCACTCCTATAGCATTGGTGATACAACAAGATTAGAGGTTTCAGCACCCAAAATCTCATCTCCTAGCTCAACCCTGTCTATTGATATAGAGTTTTCAGAATTCCAAATATGGTAGGTCCATCAGTGAGTTTTGCTCAAAACTCACTGATATACCTAAACCACTCCTATAGAATTGGTGAAACAGCAAGATTAGAGGTTTCGGCACCCAAAATCTCATCTGCTAGCTCAACCCTGTCTACTGATATAGAGTTTTCAGAATTCCAAATATGGTAGGTCCATCAGTGAGTTTTGCTCAAAACTCACTGATATACCTAAATCACTCCTATAGCATTGGTGATACAGCAAGATTAGAGGTTTCGGCACCCAAAATCTCATCTCCTAGACCACTCCTATTAGATGTTTCGGCACCTAAACTCACTGATATACCTAAACTACTCCTATATAATATGTAATTATATATTAAACATTTTTATAAAAAAATTTTTTATATCAATGATGGAGGGCCTGAAGTCTGATGACTTCAGGCCCTCCTTGGGCCTGAAGTCATCCGACTTCAGGTCCCAGGGCACTGAAAATTTTTTAATTTTAACAATATTTTTTTTATATTTAATTGTTATTTATTAAATTAATTATTTATAGGATCTGAAGTTATTTGACTTCAGACCCTCTTGGGATGACTTCAGGCCCTGTGTTTGAATCTGAAATTAAGTGTTTTGATATGTTTTTGTATATATTATTATATTTTTAAAATAGAAAAAAAATTGAGTCCACGTCGGACCTGAATCATAAGATTTCAGGCCCAACGTGGGCCTGAAATAAAAAATTTCAGGCCCACGCTGGGCCTGAAATATTTTTATTTCAGGCCTAGCGTGGGTCTGAAATAATTTATTTCAGGCCCACGCTGGGCCTGAAATAATTTATTTCAGGCCCAGCGTAGGCCTGAAATATGTTGATTTCAGGCCCAGCGTGGGCCTGAAATCAACATTTCAGGCCCACGCTCTTTCTTTTCTTTTTTTTTTAATTTTTTTTTTCAATTTTTTTTACATTAATGAATTTATTAAATATTATTTAATATATTAATTTCATTTAATTAATTATAAAAATTATTTATTTAATTTTTAAATAAGTTAGATGATTTAATTATTATAGACGAAACGTTTTTTTTTAATTACTGTAGACCTTACATTAGGAATTTTTATTTGCATGCGTGCACATTAGGATAAAAATTATTTATTTATATGTTTTTTTAGCGCCGATTCCAAATATATTATTTTAAAATAAAAGTATGAAACATCACGTGCTGGCGTCTCGGAATTTGTTATTGAGAGAGAAAGAGAAAGGCAGTGTATAGCAGGAGGGGTATAAGAGGAAGTTCACTAAAATTAGTGCGCCCTTTGGTGAAAATGAAATCATGAGACGCCTTTTGGTAGATACCTATTTTTGGATGCGCCTTTTGGTAAATTGCCGAAATCCTTATCATCCTTGATAACCTTTCAAATGTCTTGTTTTTAGTAATTAAAAATTCTAAAGTTGGATGAACAACTCTGCGACATTCTAGTAAATTACCAAATATGATAGAATAACATTATATTTTAATGTCGCAACCTATTGTACATTATAATAAAATTTAACATTAAAAATAAAATAACCTATAAATTTTAAAATTCATTATATCAATTAACACATCATATCTATCATAATACACTGCTTAAAGAGTAGATGTATATGTAAATGCTAATGGAATTGTGCAATAATATTGTCTCATATTGCCTCACTCACGAAAGTAATAAAATTTTATCATTGATAGCTAAGGATGACTAGTGTTGATCCCGACCTAGCTTATGTGTCGCTGGGCTGGCCAGCCTGGCACCACCTAGGGTCGAGTCGGATTAACCTCGTGGGTGCTGGATAGGGCGAGGGGCGGAGTAGGAACCCTATCGCTCACCCGGCCTAGGAGAGACCGACCGAGCCGACCTCCGGCAATGCTTCAGCCCGAGTTCCCGAGCCTAACGCCGAATAACTGACCTCGACTAACACATCTCTCATAGAGGGTTGGCACACAAGGGTCCCGTGTGTTGGTGCAATCTTGATTAGGTCAGGGTTGACCTAGTTTGACTAGGCTCAGGTGAGCTTAGGCCTGGTAAGCTTGATAAGCTTAAGGTTGGATGTTTTGATTTTTGATAATGATGTTTGAATGTCATATGATATTTGAATATTGTATGATGTCAAGTGGGTCAAGGTTGACAAGAAGCTTGACGGAAAATACCTAGTGGGACTAGGTGAAGTCCAGATGGATCGGGGAGATCGCACGCTGGCATGGGAAAAGACCTAGTGGGACTAGGCACACCTAGTGGGACTAGGTGAAGTCTAGGTGGATCGGGGAGATCGCACGCTGGAATCGGAAAAGACCTAGTGGGACTAGGTTAAGTCCAGGTGGATCGGGGAGATTGTGCGCTGGCATGAGAAAAGGCCTAGTAGGACTAGGTGAAGTCCAGATGGATCGGGGAGATCGTATGCTCCAAGGTGGAAGTCTACCGAGAGACTAGACCTAACTCGTGGGTTAGGCGAATCTGGTTGGGAACCAGGTTAAGTCCGAGCTGGGAGCTAGGCAGTAGAAATTCAGGTGGGTCAAAGGGGTTGATCGGACACTTGGTAGGGGATCCTAGATTTGTGAAAACAAGTTAGGTTGGACTGAATCGATTGGGTAATCAATTGGGTGAATCGATCAGTTGATCGATTAGGGCAGTTTGCGCGAGAGAACAGAAGGGGCCTGAATCGATTGGGTAATCGATTCAGGGTATCGGTAATCAATTGGCTAATCGATTAGGGTAGTTTACGCGAGAGAACAGAAGGGTTCTGAATCGATTGGGTAATCGATTCAGGACACTCGTAATTGATTGGCTAATCGATTACGGTTCGAAAACTAGCCGTTGAACGGCTAGATCTGACGTGGTAATCGATTGGGTAATCGATCCAGAAACCCTAGGCGTCGGGTATAAGGGTTTTCACGCAGGTTTTGAGCCACAACACTGTTGATGCAGTCTGACCCTGATTGTTGTTTGGTGTTGACACTGATTTAAGTTTGATTCAAGTTTGGTTGAATTCGGATTAAGTCCAGGTGGATCAGGAGATTGCACGCTGGCATGTGAAAAGTCCTAACTCGGAGGGTTAGGTGTAGAAAAGTCCTAGCTTGGAGGGCTAGGTGGGAAAAAGTCCTGGTGAGTGAAGTCAGGTGTTGGAAATCCTGGTTAGTGAAACTGGGTCCTGGTGAGTGAAGCCAGGTGTTGGAAATCCCGGTGAGTGAAGCCGGGTCCTGGTGAGTGAAGCCAAGTGATGGAAATCCCGATGAGTGAAGCCGGGTCCCGGTGAGTGAAGCCGAGTCTCGGTGAGTGAAGCCGGGTCCCGGTGAGTGAAGCCAGGTGATGGAAATCCCGGTGAGTGAAGTCGGGTCCTGGTTAGTGAAGCCAGGTGATGGAAATCCCGGTGAGTGAAGCCGGGTCCTGGTGAGTGAAGCCAGGTGATTGAAATCCTAGTGAGTGAAGCTAGGTTGAAATCCTGGTGAGTGAAGTCGGGTCCCGGTGAGTGAAGCCGGGTGACCAAACCCCTGGTGAGTGAAGCCAGGTCCTAGCTTGGAGGGTAGGTTGAAGTCCCAGTGAGTGAAGCTGGGCATGGCACGAGTTAGAGAAGGGCTGGAGGCTTGTTCTCGTGACTTAGAGTGCATTTGGGCTTGCCTGGATCGGTCTGGTGACTGATCAGGGAAGTTGGCACGGTGCTCCTTCGTGGATCGGTCTGGTGACCGATCCAGCGATAACTGATCGGTCTGGTGACCGATCAGAGAGTATGCGTTTCACTCACTGCACAGCTCCTGATCGGTCTGGTGACCGATCAGGGAGCACACAGTGAGTTGAGTTCCCCTGCTGATCAGCTCCTGAATGGTCTGGTGACCGATCCACGACTTAGGATTTGATTTCCGCAGTTACTGTTCACTCAAACGTGGACCGATCAGGATGGAGCCTGATCGGTCAGGAAGCAGCCTGATCGGTCTGGTGACCGATCAGGGAGCAGCCTGATTGGTCTGGGGACCGATCTGGAGTGTGCAGGCTTTACAGGGATGATTCAAACATTGGAGGAGAGTCAATGGGAGGCTTTCCTTGGAGCAGGTTTGGTTGTTTCCTTGTTTCAGGTCTCAACGGCGTCTGGAGAGCAACTGGCAACTGACGGAGGCTCAGCTGGAGAGGGTCTTCAGTGGACTGAGTGCTCAGGGAGTCAGGGGGTCAGGCTGTGGCTTCAGTAGATGCTGATGGAGAGCCTGGTGATGGGAGCAGAGGCTTAAGACGAGGCTGGAAGCAGAGGAGCAATAACAAGAAAGACAGAAAAACAAGTGAAGTTTTTGCTGTGGGGTTGTGCTCTCTGTTGCTTTGTGCTTGAGCGGTCTTGTTGCATTCCTGTGAGATCTTTGTGAGTGTTCCTTCTTGTGTGATCTCTTGTACTCAAGTTCAATCATCTGTGAGATCTGTGGAGAGGTTTCTCCACCGAGAAGGAGGCTCTATCTTATCCGGTGTTCACCGGGGCTTGATCTGCCGACGATCAAGGGATCGCCCACCTTACGGGCACGCCAAGGAGTAGGGGCAAGTTATCCCCGAACCTTGTATATCGAGGTGTTAGCGTCGGTTTGCTTTCCTTTCCTTTGCTTTGGTTTGTTGTTTTTAGTTTTCTGTTTCTGCATTTGCTTCCGCTGCCTAACTCTGAAGTGCAGAATAGTTTCAAAAGCCTCAAAAGTTTTGTGTCGGACTAGATTCACACCCCCCCTCTCTAGCCATCCGAGTTCCAACAAACACTTCTCCCCTTCTTCTCCTTCATCAGTGCCATCTCAAGGGAAGCCTTGGAGGATATTGATGCTGCATTTCCAAGGTTCTAGAGGCAATCATAAGCTTGAAGATAGCAAGGAAAGCAAATAGAGCTTATTCATTGTAAATCTTGTAAGATTTCATTTGTGTTTTGCTTTATAATCTTGTTGTATCTTCTTGTAAGCTTGTAAGAGGTTTCTCTACCTCAAGAAGGAGATCTTTCATAGTGTATGAGAGAGTGAAGAGAGTGGATCCTTGGATTAGTCACCCGGCCGGGGTGGATACCAAGTAAATCCTTAGTGTTAGCATTGCTTGAAGTCTTCCGCCGCGACAAATCATCTACAAGCAAATTGGGGCTAATCACCCCCCCCCCCTCTAGCTCGTCTACCGATCCCAACAAGTGGTATCAGAGCAAGGTTGCTCTCCTTTGGACTCATCGCCAAGAGGGCAAGAGCTTGAGGAAGAAGAAGAAGTTGGAAGAAACCCTAATTTCAAGAAGTCATCATCAAGAGGGTTCAACTTCAAAAATTGAGTTTGGCTACGACACTCGGGCACCTCCACTATTCGACAAGGCAAATTTCAATCTTTGGAAGTCAAAGATTGAAAATTACTTCATGATGGAGATAGAGCAATGGTTTGCTCTAATGAAGGGGTTTGAAGCTCTAATAAGCACCAAAGGAAAGCTTCTCAAGAAAAGCAAATGGAATGAGGAGCAAATCAAGAGATGCGAGGCCAACGACAAAGTGACCAAGTTATTGGTCAATCTTTTGCCGAGCAACATCTTGAACAAGATTGGAGAATTCAAAGATGCCAAAGAGCTTTGGAGCAAATTGGCAAAGCTTCATGAAGATCCCTCCACTGTACCAAATCAAGACAAATCCGAAGAGGGAGATTCATCGGAGGAAGATAATTCGGAAGTTGAGAGATACTCAACATCCGAAGATGAAGTTCAAGAAGCCTCCACTTCAAGGATTGAGGGGGAGTAAAATGTGCCATTGGCATCGGATCAAAGAAAAGCTTCAACATCATCGTCCGAGGTCAATAAAGAAGAAGAGGAATCGAGTGCCACCTCTACACCCCATGAAGGTATAGAAATTTCAAGTTGTAAAAATAAAAATCATATCATTTGTTTTGAGTGTAGGGGAAAAGGCCACTACAAGAGTAAGTGTCCCAAGTTGGTCAAGAAAAAAGTACAAGTGGTACTCAAGACCAAGGAGAAGATAAAAGAGGTCGGCCCCAAAGTAAAGAAGGATAAGAAGCACATTGTGTGCTTCTCATGTAAACAAAAGGGACATTATCGAAATCAATGTCCAAAGGGGAAGGATCCGACCAAGACAAAGAGGAGGAGCTCAAATCAAGGGGGAGCCTCCAAGAACAAGACTAAGGTACCATTAGGTAATGGTACTTACTTAAATCATGATAATATGCATGCTAAGAGAAATAAGGATTATCATTTTAATGCTATTTATCATGAAAATAGGAGGCATGAGAAACCTAAGGAAAACTATAGAGCTTTCCATGCTAGGACTACCACATCTAAGGATAGGGAGCAAAATAGAACTTTCCACGGTAGACCTACCTAATACAAGACCAAGAAGAACAATCACCAAGGCTATATTAGAAAACCAAGCCTTGATGAGGTAATGATTGAAAATCAAGTTTTGAGGTCAAAACTTGATAAATTGGAAAAATCCCTTAAGAAAATAGAAAATCTATTTAAGGGATCAAAAATTCAAAACCTAGATTTAAGAAATCAAGGATCCTCTAGGAGCAAGAAAGGTTTGGGGTACAAACCTAAAACTAAGGATGATGGTCCATCCTATCATAGAGTTCCATATAGGTATGGAACTCAATCTAGGTCAAGGAGTCAAGTCAAGACCACAAGGGAAGCCATCCCTAGGGTTGACCAAGACAAGATCAACATGACCAAGACTTCGGAGAAGTCTAAAAAGGTCATTAGGAAGGTATCAAGGGAAGTTATCTCTAATGAATACCTAGAACACCCAAGGAGCATCAATAGGTTTTGGGTTCCAAAGAGTGTGTTCGCCACACCCTAGATAGTGTTGATGTAGTCTGACCCTGATTATTGTTTTGGTGTTGACATCGATTTTAGTTTAGGTTGATTATGATGATTATGATTAAGTCCTGGTCGGGGATCAGGCATGGTATGGAAAATCCTAGCTTGGAGGGCTAGGTGTTGGAAAATCCTAACCTGGAGGGTTAGGTGTTGAAAATCCTAGCTTGGAGGGCTAGGTGTGTGAAAAGTCCTAATTCGGAAGAGGTGGGTGAAAAGTCCTAGCTTGGAGGGCTAGGTGAAAAGTCCTAACTTGGAGGGTTAGGTGAAAATTCTCATCTTGGAGAGTTAGGTGAAAAAGTCCTGGCATGGAGGGTCAGGTCCTAGCTTGGAGGGCTAAGTTTGGAAAGTCCTAATCCGAAAGAGTTGGGTGAAAAGTCCTAGCTTGGAGGGCTAGGTGAAAAGTCCTAACTTGGAGTGTTAGGTGCAAATTCCCAACTTAGAGGGTTAGGTGAAAAATCCTTAGCTTGGAGGGCTAAGGTGGATGAAACCCTAGCTTGGAGGGCTAGGTTGGAGCCCCTGGATCGGTCTGGTGACCAATCAGGGAGTTGGCACGGTGCTCCTTCGTGGATCGGTCTGGTGACCGATCCATGATGACTGATCGGTCTGGTGACCGATCAGGGAGTATGCGTTTCACCCATTGCTTTGCTCCTGATCGGTCTGGTGACCGATCAGGGAGCAAACAGTGAGGTTGAGTTCCTTTGCTGAACTGCTCTTGATCGATCTGGTGACCGATCAGGATCACTGTGCAGATCGTTCTGGAGAACGATCCAGCATCGCAGGTTCCTCTCTATGATCGATCAGGACGGAGCCTGATCGGTCTGGTGACCGATTAGAAGGTTTCCTGATCGGTCCGGTGATAGATCAGGAGGTCTGGACTGCGAAGCTCAGAAATTGCCCGATAAAGGGGTGGATCGGTCGGGTGATCGATCCACAACCTGGGATCGGTCTGGTGATCGATCCAGGAGAGTCCCAAAGAAATCGCGATTTCTAATTGAGCGTTGGGGACCGATCAGGACGGAGCCTGATAGGTCTGGACCCAGCCTGATCGGTCTGGCGACCGATCAGGAGGCTCTCTGATCGGTCCGGTGACCGATTACTTTAATTCAAAATGCACTTTCAGACACTCTAATCGCGTCTGAACGTATCCGATTTTCTGCGCTTAACTTCTGATTCTTGATTTATTGAGTGATGTGCTGTTCTAATACTCTGATCAAGCTGCAGGTGACAGGGAATGATTCAAACACTCAAGGAGAAGTCAATGTTGGCTTTCCTTGGAGCAGGTTTGTCCGTTTTCCATCTCAGGTTGCAACGGCTGGAGCTGCAAACTGGAGCTTGGCTGAGGGGAGCTCAGGAAGTCCAGGGAGGGCTCAGTGGTAGCTGGCGTTGGCAGGGAAGCAGCTGGAGGCTGCAGGAGATGCTGTCACCTAGTGTTGAGTGGAGAAACAAAAGGGCGGAAGAAGGCTTCGTTGAGAAAGAGTTCTAGAGTTCGCGAACTGAGTTCTTGCTACGCCTTTGTGTTCTCCACATCTTGCTTGCGTGTTCTGAAGTTCCATTATCTTGTGCAAGCAACTACAATCTGTGAAGCAACCATTCATTACTTGAGCGCTTGAAGGAGGGAACAAGAAGCTCCGAGTCTAACAGCGAGAAGACACGAGGAGAGGGCTCTTGCGTGAGATCGTCGCTGGGTGGAGCTCTGAGGGAGCTTGCTGTGTTCTTGTCTTTGCTAAGTGCTAAGTAAGATCTTTCTCGTTGTTTCATTGTGCTTAAACATATATCTGTGATTGAAACACTGTGGAGAGGTTTCTCCACCGAGAAGGAGGTTGCTTTCTATCCGGTGATAACCGGGGCTTGATCTGTCGACGATCAAGGGATCGCCCACCTTAAGGGCACGCCAAGGAGTAGGGGCAAGTTATCTCCGAACCTTGTAAACCCTCCTTGTTAGCGATCTTGCTAGTTGTGTTTGTTTGCCTTCGTTTTCTATTTTTGCTTTCTGCACTGCTTTGTTTCCATTGTTTCTTCCGCTGTGCTACTGATAAGGTTGAGTGCAGAAATTTGATAAGTGCCAAAGGTCAAAGTGTTTGGTTATATTCACCCCCCCCCCTCTCTAGCCATCCGGGTTCCAACAAGTGGCATCAGAGCTTGGGGCTCTGTTTTTGCTGATTAACAACCGAGAGCTACATCCATGGCGTTGAGAGAAGGATTTTCAACCACCCGACCTCCATTCTTCGATGGCGCTGATTTCCAATATTGGAGATCGAAGATGGAATATTACTTAAAGATGGACTTCAACACTTGGTTTGCGGTGAAGGAGGGATTCACCCCCCCCCCTAAGGATGATGAAGGCAAAGAACTCGAATCATGGCGGTGGACAGCCGAACAAACTCGGAAGAGTGAAGCCGACGCGAAGGCGGTCGTCACTCTACAATGCAGCATGAATAAAGACCAACTCATCAAGGTTGGTCCTTTCACAAGTGCAAAGGACTTGTGGAACAAGCTCATCGAACTTCATGAGGGCACCCGAGATTCAAGAATCGCCAAGAGGGACTTGTTCCTCAATCAACTCCAAAATCTCTCCATGAAGGAGAATGAAACGGTAAGTGAGTTCCATAGCCGGTTCAAGGAAGTCCTCAATGGGCTTCATTCGATTGATGAAAAGGTCGAGAATCGCGACCTTGTGAGGTATGTACTAAAAGCATTTCCAAGGAATGCTTTATGGTCATCCATGGTGGATGCCTACAAAGTATCCAAGGATTTATCCATTGTTTAGTTAGATGATTTATTTTGTGAAATGGAATTGCATAAAAATGGCTAACAAAGGCCCCAAGGAGAAGGGGATTGCCTTAGTTGCAAGGGACCGATCCAACAAGAAGAAGAAGGAGAAAAAGAAGGAGAAGGAGGTCTCTTCATCTTCATCCTCTTCCGAATCCGAGTCTGATTCCGAGGAAGATGGCAGCGGCTCCTCATCCTCCGAGATGGCAAATTTTGTGAGAAGGATGATGAGAAGGGGTCGACGCTTCAAGAGTAGAGGTAACTCCAGTGAAGCTAAACTTGATAAGACTAATGCCTCTTGCTTTGAGTGTGCTAGGAAAGGGCATTTCAAGAATGAATGCCCAAAACTAAAGAAGAAGGAGGAGAAATCCAAAAAGAAAGAAGAAAAATTCAAGAAGAAGAAGAAGGCCTTGAAGGCCACTTGGGATGAGTCATCCTCAAGCTCATCCGATGAAGAGAAGGAGGAGAAGAGCACAAGGCATGTGACATTCATGGCATTGGGAGATCAAGAGAGCAGTGATAAATCTTTCAACTCATCAAACGCGGCTTCATCATCTTCGGATGATGAAGAGGTAACTT